>QRDG01000320.1:690045-740869 GCA_012064385.1 Puccinellia tenuiflora | reverse complement strand
CCTTACGCTTCGCCTTGAGCCGCTCCTCCTGCTTCTTGGCCTTCTCGTCATAGTCCTTGGCGAGGTCTAGGCGGATGAGCTTGACCCTGTCGTCGGCCTCCTCCTTCAGTTTTTTCTCCTTCTCCGCGAGGCTGGCGTTGGCCTTCGCGTGGCGCTCGGCGTAGGTGGCTTCGTCCCTGGCCACCCGGTCCTTGCGAGCCTTCAGCTGCTCCTCGCGAGTGGCCTGGTCCGCCTCAAGTTGCTGGACCTGCTCCTCGCGCCGGCGCAGTTCCAACTCGCGGGGGGAGAGCTCTCCCTCGCGTCGTGTGAGCTCTGCCTCGCGCTGCGCTTGCTGCTTCTCGCGGGCGTCCAGCCTCTCGTGGAGCTCCTTCAAGCTGCTCTCCACGGTTTTGGAGTGCGTGATGAAGGATTGCTCCAAGGCCGCAACCTCCTGTCGCTTGGAGGCAGTTTCCGCCTCGAGCGCCTCCCGAGCGGCGTACAGCTGCCCCATGGTCTCCGCCACCTCCCGCTTCACGCTGTCGCGGGTCTCTTCGGCAAAGCACATGGCCTCTTGGCGGGCCGCCAGGGCCGCCGCGTCCTGTCGGCGGCAGTTCTCCACGCTCTCGCGGAGGAGGGCCCAGCCCTCGTCGAGTCTCGCCCGCTCCTCCGCCTGGGCGAGTTCCTCTTCAGCGAGCTGCGCCTCCAGCTCATCAAGCGTCCGCCGCGCCTGGCCGAGGACGGCTTGGCGACGAACCGCTTGGCGCCGCGGCTCCCGCAGCGCCAAGGTCCCCGCATCGCTGCGGGGTGCAGAGATCTCGTTTCTTGGCGGGGCGCTCGAGGCACCCTGCCTTGGGCTCACGGCCGCCTCCGGTGCGGCCCAGGGGCTCGCGAGGGCGCCTTCCTCGCCTCCCGCGTCAGGGGCCCTCTGGGGGCTCGCGTGGGCGCCAGCATCGTCACCCGCGTCTGGAGCCTGCTGGGGGCTGGGCGTCCTTTCGCCCCCAGCTCCAGTATCTGTGGGCTCCGGAGGCGCCTCCTCCTCCTGCCCTTCGGGGGCGCCTCCCGCCCCCTCCGTGGTGGCCGCGCCCCGCCGCGGCCGCGGGCACGTCTGCCCTCTGTGTGGGAGCCTCCTCCTGCTGAGGTGGCTCCACGACGATCGCCTCGATTGCCTCCTCCTCTGCATCCGGCCTCGCCGAGGCTCGGGCTGTGTCGGCCACCGTCTCCTCCTCCGTCGCCCTCTGTAGTACGGGAGGAAGAGTGGTTCGGACGGGTGGCGGCACCACCTCAACGATGTCGTCGTCCTCCTCCTCCTCGCGGCGCTCGCCCGTGGGAGGAGCAGCCGCGTGCTGCGGCTCGTCAGCCACCGGTGGCGCTGCAGTGGCATCAGCGGCCTCCCCAAGCTTGCGGAGCCGCCGCTTCTTCGGCGCCGCAGGGTTCCTGAAGACAAACAAGCAGAAGATCCGTCAAGAGGATTCTCAGAAGCAAAATGCTAAAGGAGAAAAAAGGATCGAGGCTTACTCGTCAGCTATCCTCCACACCCTTTTCTTCGCCTTCGGAGGCTGGGGGCTGCTCGCCCTGGCCTCCCCTTGAGGCCCTCCCGCATCCTCTCGGGGGGCGCCCCTCCCTGCCGAGGCGATCCTGTCGTGGAGGGCCTTGGTGCGGGGCTCGCGGCGTCCTCCCCTGTTACCGCTCTCCTCCTCCTCCCCCTCTACGATGCCTCGGGAGCGGGCCACGTGGAAGGCGTCATCGTCGCCACTAGAGGAGATCTCCTGGAGGTCCTCTTCAGGCGGCGCGCTCCTCTGGGAGCTGACGGGGCCTCCCGAGGGGTTTGCGCCTCTCGAGGCCCCATCCTCGCCAGAGGGGTTGTCACCTCTCGAGGCCTTGCCCTCGCCAGAGTCTTCAGCCTCGTCCAGCTCCGGCGATTCGCCCGCCTGCTCTAGCTCCGCAGCCCACGGGTTGCTACGGGGCCCGCGGAGTCCTGCAGGCCTGATGCCCCATTCGTCGAAAATGGGCAGGAGTTGACGGGCTTCGCGCACGCTCTCCTCCACATAGGCGAACAGCGGCAGGGCATCTTCATTGGCTGGAGACGGGATGGACGCCGTGGCGAAGAGGACTCTCATGACTTGCTTCAGCGCGTCCGAGGTGAATCTATCCGCGCATAGGCACATCCTGTCTCCTTGGCCTGAGTACGTCCACATCGGCTCTGAGTGCCACTGGAGGGGAGCAATGCGGCGTTTGACGAAATCCCTCGCCACAATCTGGCCGGTGAGCCCGGCCTCGTGGAGCACCCGAATGCGCTCGTACACCGCCTCCAGCTTAGGGGCCCTCGAAGTCGCCGCTCGCCCAACGCGCCCACTTCCTCGGGGGTGCCACGGGTACCTCCATGAAGCGATTCGACGACCTGGTGTCGATGAAAAACCACTTCTGGCGGAAATCCTCCACTTTCTTCATCACCTTGGTGATTGCGTTCTCACCAAGCCACGCGATGGGGATGTAATCTTCGCTCCTGGCGGCGGCGACGCGGAAGGAGACGCACCCGGTCCGCTCGTTAACGATGGACCGGAGGGCGTAGAAGCTGCGGAAGAGATCCACCGAGGGGTGGATGCCGACGTACGCCTCGCAGAGATAGGCGAAGATGGTGAGGATGAGTATGGAGTTTGGGTGGAGATGAAGGAGTTGGATCCGGTACGCCTCAAGGATCCCCATGAGGAAGCTGGAGAAGGGAGGAACGAGGCCGGCGTAGAGTGTGTGAAGGAAGATGGGGTAGTACCCCGCGCCGACCTTGCTGCTGCTGGCCGCCTCCATGTTTGTGGCGCCAAGCTCGTGGGTGTTGGCGGCCGCCAGGTGGCGCACTTTCTCGACCGTCGCCGCACGGACGCGGGTTTCCGGCAGCGCCCCCTGCGGTGCAGCACCCCGCGCCGCCGCCGCCGACGTGCTAGTCTGCATCGCGGCCTTGCCCTTCTGGTTGGCGTTTGCCTTCTTGGGCGACATGGTCGCTGGAGAAGGAGGTTTGGAGACGGAGCGCTCTGGAGAGATGGAGGCGTTGGGAGAAGTGTGCAGAGGAGTAATGGATGAAGCGAAGGGCGTCGACCACGCACCCAGGCTTTATTGACCGGCCCCCGAATCGTGGCGGGCCCCGCCACATCGCCCGTTGAAGACGAGGAGATAGTGGCCTCAGGCGCAACCGCTGCGCCCCACGTGTCGCGGCCCAGGCAGGCACCGTTGGGCCCTCGACGCTTCGCCTCCATCCATGGGCTTCGGCGTGCCCATCGCGGGCCCGGGGGCTACTGTCGGCACAGTGGAAACCAGGGTACCATGGGCCGGCCTGCCAGGGCCCACAACATTCTTCAGAAGATTTCGCTAAGGACAAGGCTCTCCAAGCCTGGCGAGCCTCGCGAGGGACCTCTCCTCCTCGCCAAGGGTTTTTCCCTCGGCGAGGGACCTCTCCTCCGCGAGAAGGCATCTCAGATGCCACCTGCAAATTCTGCTAAGGACCAAGCTGAAAGGCTCGGTGAGGCCTCTTGCCTCGCGCGGTTCCTTCCTCACGAAGCTAGCTCTGCCTCCGCGGCAGAGCGCACATGGGTTCTGCACCCTCTGCAGAGTGACGACCGCGCCAGCGCGCGGTGACGGCAGCGCCACAGTTGCCGTTCTTATGTATAAAGGAGTCAACAAAGCTGGACCAAGCAAAGGAGCCCCAAGGATTGCCACTTTGGTGATAAGGGAACCGTCTGCAGCTACCCTCCAAAGGCGACGTCACCGTGGGACACATCCCGCCTCAGCAGCGCCAGCCCACCGTCCTGTTTGGACGGTGGCTTTTCCAGCTTTGGTGATGCCGCCCCCTGCCGTGGACCGTGTCCATGGACTTTACCTTTATGGTGGACTCTACCTTTATTGTGCACCGCACCTCCTCCTTCGTCGCCATGTGGTAGCCCTTCCCGCCAAGTTATTTGGGGGGAAGAGGCCCGAGACGCCTATAAAAGGAGGGGGAGCACGCTCGGGCAAAGGGTTTTACTCTGAGTTCTGGTTTGGTTCTTCTTCGGTTCTAGGGTTAGCCATTGTAGCCACCTTGAGCTCGCCAAGCTCGCTCTGTACAAAAACCTCTCCAAGCAAGTGCAATACAATCTAGGTAGGACGTAGGGGTTTTACCTCTCCAGAGGGCCCTGAACCTGGGTAATACTGTGTGTTCCTCTTTGCAGTGCCTCCCCGCGATGATCCAGGCGAGCACTGTCGTCGTGGTACGTTGAGGGTTGTTTGATTCCGTGTTCAGCCCCTTACTCGATCCTTTGTGAGACACACCCAGTTCCTGGGACAGTTCTCCGACAGTACAGCTTTAGAGCCAGTCATCATTGGGCCTATATCGCCCTACTAAACTTGCGAGTATGTCGTACTCAGTCTCTCTTTGTTGATTATTACTTGTTTCAGAGGAGGTCGTCACTGAGCAGGAAGGTGGGTTCTTTGTTGACATCGACGAGTAGTCTGGGGTTCCCAGGTGGCAGCTTGGGACGTCGTGGAACAGGCTGGCTAGGATATTTGTTATTGTAGGCCTCTTAGGCCATAATTTGGATATTGTTGTTACACAACTAAATTCGCTTCCGCATGTTGTGATGTTGGGTCTGTGACCTCTGTTGTGTAATTTGCTATCTTTCTCGCTATATGAGTTGTTATATGATCTTTTGTGTCATGGAGTCTGTGATGTGACAGTTGTTCCACAAGTCTTGATCTCCTTATTATGCATTGATAGCTATGACAGTGTTTATGGCATGATCGAGGTGTTGCGTGGGAGCGGTAATCCCATTGCCCTTTGATTGTGTAGCATAGCCAGTGGGTTACATAGCCTCTCTGTATAATTCCGGGGTCGAGGCGCTACATGGTTGTTGTTACCTGTAGCAACTCCATGGTATCCTTTTTATTTGGTTTTTGTTCCAAGAAGTAGCCTCTAATGCTTGGAGAGTGTGAAGTTTTGATTTGTTGTCCAGAAACAGATTATGTGCGCTGCACTGTAGAAAATCTTTAAAATCACCAGAACGTGATCTTGATCTACAATGTGTTGACAACAAATCTTATACGTTTATCTATATTTCATTAGTTTTAAGTTTTCTGGTTTGAGCTAAGGAAGTATCCTTTAAACTCGATCTTTACAGGTTGTTCTGTTTTGACAGTTTCTATCTTTATTTGCCTTCTCCTATTTATGGCTGTTGAGTGAGGTTATCTAGGGGTGGAGAGCTACACACAAGGCTTTGTAACAGTAGCTAATATTAAATTGAGTATTTGAAATTTTTTCCTATAGCATCTAAGTGGATTTGATTTAATGAGTACTAACCCCTCAGTTCATAAGAAATTTTATGTGAAGGAATTTTTTTAGTTTCACGAGAGAGGATGATGAAAGAAGATCAAGAATGGATAAAAGCTGAAGCTTGGGGATTCCCCCATGGCATCCCTCTGAAATATTCAAGAATACTCAAGCGTCTAAGCTTGCGGAGGCCCAAGGCATCCCCCTCTTCACCGACAACCATCGAGTCGTCTCCGTTGCAACTACATTTTTATTGCTTCACCTATTATGTGCTATTTTTTGGAGCATTAGTTTGTTCTGTTTTGTTTTGTTTTCTGGTCCTTTGCAATGTTGGATCCTAGCTATATTTTTTGGGAGAGAGATATGCTCCATTTTTTCTTTAGAGTACTCATGCTTATCATGTTTATCTGTGGAGTATTCCTAGCTACCATTATGTTTATGTGTAGCTCTTGTTTTTCATTTATATCTTGTTAAGAGCTACTGCTTTCTTTTGTAGAAATTACTCTCTTGCTTCACTTATACTTGTTTAGAGAGTTGTTTGAAATTCATGTGGTGCTTGGTTGGTATGTTAGAACTTTAAAATGTCGTGCATGTGGTAGTGGTATGATGAAAAACTTGCATAGTCATGTAGATCACTATATTTGGATAACTTGATACTTTCCAATTGTTTTGAGGGATTAACTGAACTAATAGTTAAAATACATTGGCCACTTAGTTGGAACTAATTAGTGGAGACTTGTTAGTAAAGCGTGGAGCCGTACCATTCTCAACTAAACAACCTCAGACAATAATGTTTTTTGTGTTATGAATTCTGCTCAGTTGAAAAGTAGCTCCAAATGGTTTAGTTACTGCAAAGGTCAGGGAAGCCAATGGTACTTATGTCGCTGCCATGATCCCTCTTGGGGTGGTTTAAACCACTTGTGAAACATTTAAACTGCTAGTTGTTTGCCATATACGAATGCATTGTTGAGTCTTTGGTTTTGGCACTTCCACCTTTCATATTTGCTAGCCTCTTCGGTGTTGTGCAATGCCCCCACTCTCATTGAGACTAGGTGCATACTTCGCCAGTACATCCAACCACATGGGAGGACTCCATCTTGTTCTCCTACAAATAAGCCCATATCTTGCTCAAAACAGCCACCATACCTACCTAACATGACATTTCCATAGCCGTTCTGAGATACATTGACATGCAACATCAATCTTACATTACATGACTTGGTGTCATTCTTTATTGTTATATTGCTTTGCGTGATCATATACAACTGACATCAGAGTTGTTAGAATCATGATTCTACCATGCGATTCTACGACTTTACGACCCAAATTGAGCCGAACGGTTCTACGATTCTATTAAATAGAATCTTAGATTTTATGATTCTAAAACAATGATCCTACGGTTTACAATCCTACCATAGAGGTTCCGATCCGACTCAGAATCACGATTTCGACAACTTTGGTTGACATGATGGTTTTTGAGGCTTTGCCCACTATTCATTTATTCCATGTTACGCTAGGTCACTTCACATCCTGCTACACTGGCAGAGGCATTCATTTTTATACATCATGCTTTATCTTTTATGAGTTATGAGTACCAAAAAGTGTGTTGATCTTTTCATATAGAGTGTTGCTCCTACCGGTGAGGATATAAAAAAAGAAAAAGAAAGAAGGAAAGAAAGAAAAAGAGCCCAAAGAGGCCAAATGAGAGAAAATAAGAAAGAGCCATGGAGGCCACAAAAAAATATAAGAAAGGAAGAGAAAAAGAGAGATTGAGCAGCACTACTATCCTTTATTCCACACTTGTGCTTATGTTAGCACATTTACTTTAGTTTTAGAGTTTTCAGACTTTCACTTTTGCATAATTATGTGGGGATTCACTTTGATGCACCCTCACTAGTTCTATTGGAGAGCTCTAATTCTTATAGCTCCATGTGCATCCATTATATGACAATCACTACTCCTCTTACAGTGTTAGACTACAAGACTTCCTCTAGTCTCGTAGTCACCCTCTCCACAGTTTGAGCCTTTCTTTTTGACCTTTCAAACCCCCCATTATTATTCTCTTTGTCATAACCTCCCGATGCCACAACCGAGTCTCGCGTGCACTAGTTGAGTAGACTTCGAAACAGTTGACACGTGAAGGAAGTGAATTAGATCACCTGATTGGATATGGACTATTTCATGAATGATTACTTGATGCTTTGTATAAGGATTGATGCTTCAAATTGGAGACACAATTTGCACTTCTTCTTTTTTAACCTTATGTACAGTTTCATGTCTCCAACACACTTACTCATCAAAGGTTTCCAGCTTGGTGACCCGTGTGTGTTAACTATTGTTTGCTTGATATCAACTATAGACAATTGTTTTGGATCACTTTATTTCATCTCATGTGCTTTATATTACTATCTGATCAAGACTATTTTGGTATTTGGTTATCATTTACCTACTCGAGGACGAGCAAAATTAAACTTGGGGATGCTGATACGTGTCAAACGTATCTATAATTTTTGAATGTTACATGCATGTTTTATACCATTGTTATATGTTTCAACCATCTTTTATACTATTTTAGGGCATTTTATTGAACTAACCTATTGAAAAGATGCCCACTACGAGTTCCTATTTTTTTGTTGTTTTTGTATTTAAAAAATCTCTTAAGGAAAAATCTTCTAACCATAATTTACGGGAATTATTTATTCAACGAGACGAAGACGGAGTACGAAGGGCAACCGAAGAGGCGACCAAGGGGCCAGGGGCGGCCCCAGGTGCGGGTCCTGGTGGGCCACGGCTAGGGGTGGGCATATAAACCGAGAACCGATGGACCGAACCGTTTTAACCTGGACCGAAGCCGAACGGACCGAAACCGAATCCTTCGGTGCTGAGATCGGTTGTGGATGTGTATAACCCAAAATTGTTTCGGTCGTTTCGGTCCACATGCTCGGTCAACCGAACTAACCGACAAACCGAGGCGCTCCCTGATCCCCTTCCATTCCTCGTCTCACACCAGTGAATAGTGATAGCGAGTCAACGCACAGCCTGCGAAGGCGACAAGCGAGCTAATCAAATCGCCCCCAAACTTTCCCAAATCAAATCGTCAAAATCCGCTCCGCTGAAATTACGGCACCGATGAGCGATCTTTTCTTTCCTTGTTCGATTGATCCCCTGTTTCCTAAATCCCTATAACAGCTACAGTTTCTTGCCACCTGATGGAGACCCAGTTGTTCATCCCAATCCTGCAATCCGTAGCGGTAGCCCGCAGGCCACGCCGCCACGGCACTGTCCGACTGAACACCCAGCCCTGGGAAGAACAACCACCGCCGTCGCAAGCAACATCAAGCAGTTGCACAGATTCGGCACCGAACAGCCTGCAATGTAAGTTGTTTTGTACGATTCGTTTGATCCAGATCCTATTTTAAGTTTGACGTGTAATGTTCTTGTGTGAATCGTTGTTGATTGCTCTCATTTGTTGCAAATTGTTGATGTCATCCGAGACAGAGATCCGTGCAGTTGTGCCCGTGGCCATGGACGTGGAGATGGCCGACGGTGGCACCGCTGATGGTGAGGTGCAAGCGGCGGATGCAGGTTTGCACTTCACGTGTACCATTGTTTTTCTTGTATGGTTGTACCATCCTAGCCAGCTCCCTGACTTGTTGTTTGTACTGTCGTACATCTGCTGTTTGATAGCTGCAGGCAGTGGCGGACTGCTGCTGTATTAAAATAAGTTGGGTAGTGCCCCAAGCGAAGGCGGAATTGCAGATAGTAGCAGTTTTCCCTCGTTTAACGAACCGAGGTTTATCGAACCAGTAGGACTTTGAAATCAACAACGAGGTGAATGTTGAAGATCTCTGGTGCTTGACCTTCAACAGACGTGGACCTGCACACACTCAACCAAAATAGTTTGCCCCCAACGGCGGAAAGGTTGTCAATCTTTCCGGTCTCGCAAAAAACAAAGCGGTTAATTGTATGATGAAATAGATGAAATATGAAAAGTGACCAAAGGAGTAATGATGATTAAAAGCAAGTAAATGAGGTTGTAAACAATGTAAAAAGATGGACCGGGGGCCATGGGTTCACTAGTGGAGTCTCTCAAGTAAATAAAAATATGCATGTGATGGGTGAACGAGTTACAGCTAGACAAGATCATGACACAAACCCAATTTAGCTATGACAAAAAGGACATGATAATATTTATGGAGGCATCACGACAAGGAACAAAGACTGTTGAGTCCAACTGCGTCTTTGTCTAAAAAGTCCACCGTGGGATCGATATCTAGCCTGTCACCCAACGATATTAAGTTGCAAGCAACAGACAATTGCATTAAGTAAAGTGCATGAAGTAAGCAATACTAATATCAAAAGAAACATTAACACTGCTGTTTTACCCTTAGTAGCAACAGCACACCCTCGCCCTTAGACATTTTTGTCACTCGTGCCCAGGAACAAAAGGGGGCATGAACCCACTATCTAGCATAAATACCCTCTCTTGGAGATACACACAATCACTTGGCCAAAGTAACTACGCACATCGGAGAGCATGCAAGAACATAAATTACTCATATAAGAATCATGCACAATCTGAACATAACTTCATAATCCATCGGATCCCAACAAACACATCACATAGCATTACTATAATCTATCTTGATCATGTTAGGCAGCTCACAAGATCATAAGACATGAAGCACAAGAGAGAGAGACTACCAACTAGCTACTGCCATGGACCCGTAGTCCAAGGTGAGACTACTCACAAATCATCCCGGAGGAAGGCATGACGATGAAGAGCCCTCCGGGATCGATCTCCCCTCCGGCAGAGTGTCGGGATCAGCTTCAGATTGGACCCCGAACTAGGGTTTTCGGTGACGGCGCGTCGGGGTCGAGTTTCTGGAAAATAATGGCCACCTCGACGTTTTTAGGGTAAAAGGCAATTTATAGGCGTCGAAGGGCGTTGAGGCGAGGTCCCACGGGCAGGGGCGGGCCCCACCCACGGGTGACCCCCAGGCTGCGGCAGGGGGCGCCTCTGCCCTGTGGGCCTCCCCTCCGGTTCTCCTTCGGACTGGTACTTCGTCGTGGCAAATAAAAATTCCATGTAAATTTTCGTCCAATTCCGAGAATATTTCCATAAGTAAATTTCTGAAACAAAAAGACAGCAAAAACAGGGAACTGGCACTTGGCATCTTGTCAATAGGTTAGTCTGACAAAATGCATAAAAATGGTATAAATGATAGTAAAAACATGTGACAATATCACAAAACTAGCATGGATCACTCAAAAATTATAGATACGTTTGAGACGTATCAGCATCCCCGAGCTTAACTCCTACTCGTCCTCGAGTAGGTAAGTGATAACAAATAATTTTTTATGAGACATGCGACCAACACATTCTTGATCAAGATAATGATGCAAATCAAAGGATGTGAATGAAGAGATACAAAACAATTGTCTATAATGGATAGCAAGAAAGCAATGAATAAACAAGTTGAATCATCCAAGCAAAACCTTTCATAAATAGTATGTCAAAGACATGAAAACAATGTGATCAACATATTTGACTAATTCGAAAGGATAATAACTCCATGACAAAAGTGTTTGAGAATCAACACAAAGGAATATCTAAGCATTAGCAAAGAGCTTCAACTACCAACGGCTTATATTATAGATAAATTCAATATAAAGATTCATGTTTAATCTTGATAATGTAATATGCTCAACGATACCCAGGGTCAATGCTAGATGTTTGCTTTTGCGGAGATAGAAGGAAAAAGGGAAAACTGACTCAACATTAAAAGTAAAAGAAAGGCCCTTCGCAGAGGGAAGCAGGGATTAGTCATGTGCTAGAGTTTTTTGGTTTTTAAAATAGAAGTAAAATGATTTTAAGGTATGCATGCTTTCGTCAACGACTTCACAACAGAGAAACTATCTAGTCTCTCATGACAAGCAAGGTTTTTAGACTTGTGAGAGCAGTTGGTTCTTAGAAGAGCGAGTACGCTCTTCTTTCTCCTTGGTTTCACCACTATCCAATGTTTGGGCTGATTTCTCAGATTTGCATTGCGCAGAGGAGAATTGTGAGTTATATTTATATTTTTGCTTAAGCTGCTCTCGGGTTGATTCAAGTGAAGACGTAATCCATCAACACCGGGTGAAAGGGGGGAAATGACCTCGCTTGTCACAAGTTATATCTAGCTCTCTACTGCTCCCTCATGAGCTTAAAAACAGAGGCACAAAGAAGAAGTATTTTGAATTTTTAAAGGTAGCACATGACAAATTTAATTGGAATGGTAGGAAATATCATGCATAGGTAGATATGGTGGACTTAGCTGGCAAGAAAGTTTGGCTTTAGGGATTGGATGCACGAGTGAACCATACACTCAGTACGAATTTTTAGGCTTAGCAAAAAAAAGGTGTTTGAAGCAAACATCTAACAATAACCGGTAACAGAACAACATAAGACATTTACCGGTCATAACCATAAAAACTCTACACCGTCTCCCTTGTTGACCAAACAATTCTTTTGATGGAAAGATTAGAACTATGAATTAACAACTGTGAAAAACCACACAATTTCAAGCTTTCAACCATATTTCTTTACTAATCAATTGCACTCAAATAACCAGCAAGTTTAAGCATTCAACTTAACATCTCAAAACAATTGAGAAACATCAAGTATCCACACCATGATCTACAAAACTATGCAGGCTTTTCATTTTATTCTATCATCACACAAACAGCATTTTGTCGCATTGACAATTCAAGCAATTTTTCAACAACAACTCTCCAACAAGTATAAGTGAAGAACAAGAGAGTTTAACTTAACAACTAGCAGCTCTAAACAAGATAAAAGCTAAAAGCGAGAGCTTACTAGAAAACAGACACTAGCTAAGAATACTCAAAAAGATATAAGCGAAGCAAAGGAGTATTCTAACGAAAAAGCGGAGCGTGTCTCTCTCCCACACAAATAAAGCTAGGATCCAACAAAGATATGACTAGCAAACAAACAAACAAAACTGAAAGTAAAAAGACGCTCCAAGCATAGCACATAATATGTAAAGTGATAAAAACGAAGTTCAACGAAGACGACCTTATGATAGTCGATGAAGATGAGGGGATGCCTTGGGCATCCCCAAGCTCTGACTCTTGATAGTTCTTGATATTCATAGGGGGTGCCATGGGGGCATCCCCAATCTTGAGCTTTGATCCATCCTCGATTTCTTCATATTCCTCTCCTTTGGAACATAAAAACTCCCTTCACACAAAACTTCTCATAATTTGATTAGAGGGTTAGTGCTCATAAATTAAAATACAGATGTGTTCAACTCATGAAAAATTGCAAACAAACTTCATTAGACATTAGCTACTGTTTACTAAGCCTCAATGTGGCACTCTACCCCTAGAGTATCACATATGACGATGGTAAAGAGACAAATGCAAAATAAAAGCAGAATCTGTCAAAATCTGAACAGTCTGTAAAGATCGAATTTTTTGAGGCACTTCTGCAGCTCAAATCAAAAAACTTAAAACTAACGAAAGATATATAAAAGCATCAGGCTTGCTGTTAAAAATTATCAGAAAAAAATAAAATTATGCCAATTTTAGGATTTTCATGCAACAGACGCACAGAATCTGTTTTTGGACAGCAACACAATACCTCGCACTTTCAATGCATTAGAGGCTAAACTTGGCACAAAAAACCAAAAGACAAAGATACAATGAAGTTGCTACAGAGGTAATAACTTCATGACTCAAGAAAATCAAAAATCAAACTGAAAATAAAAGATGGGTTGCCTCCCAACAAGCGCTTTTCTTTAACGCCTTTTAGCTAGGCGCAATGCCAAATATCAAGTTTTTTCGGAGTCCTTTGCAACATCAAGATCATAGCTTGACCTTATGATTGATTCAAAAGGAAACTTATTTTTCTTTCTAGGGAAGTGTTCCATCCTTTTTTTAAGGGGGAACTGAAACCTTATATTTCCCTCTTTCATATCAATAATAGCACCAACAGTTCTCAAAAACGGTCTTCCCAAAATAATAGGACAAGAAGCATTGCACTCAATATCCATAACAATAAAATCAACGGGAACATAATTATCATAAAAAACAATAAGGACATCATCAACTCTACCCAAAGGTTTCTTTTAGAAGAATCAGCAAGATGAACATTTAAATAGCACTCTTCCAAAGGATTCAAATCAAGCATATTATAGAAACTTTTAGGCATAGCAGAAACACTTGCACCAAGATCACATAAAGCATTGCAATCAAAGTCATTTATTTTCATCTTAATAGTGGGTTCCCAACAATCTTCTAACTTCCTAGGGATAGAGGTTTCAAGCTTTAGTTTTTCTTCCCTAGCCTTGATAAGAGCATCGGTAATGTGTTTGGTAAAGGCAAGATTTATTTTACTAGCATCCGGTGTCTTAGCAAGTTTTTGTAGGAACTTAATGACTTCATTAAGATTGCAATTATCAAAATAAATTTCATCATCTTTAAATAAACTAGGAGGATCCTCTTTAGTGGTTTGGATAGTATAAACTTTAATAGTTTTCCTATTCATTTCAACAATTCTAGCTTCTTCAGCCTCTCTAGCCCACCTAGCTTTCAAGAGAGCCATCATCCTTTCATTTTCATTAATTTGAAGAGAGATAGCGTTTAAAGATTCAGTATGTTTTTCTTTATTTAGAGTGGTTCTAATTTTCAAAATTTCAACATCATGAGCAAGAATGTCTACTTTAGAGACTAGACTATCCAGTTTTTCCAACTTCTCTTCAATAGTTTTGTTAAAAGCTTTTTACGAAGTGATAAATTCCTTTAAAACATTTTCAAGATCATAGGACACATTCTTATTAGGATTATAAGAATTACCATAGGAATTACCATAAAAGTTGCCATTATTGGGAGGATAAGGCTTATAGTTATTACTACCAAAATTATTTCGATAAGCATTATTGTTGAAGTTGTTTCTATTAAGAAAATTAACATCAACTTGATCCTTTTCTTGGGCAATTAATGAAGCAATTGAACATTATTAGGATCAATACTGGAATGATTGGTAGCAAGCATAGACATAATCATATCAACCTTATCACTCAAAGAGGAGATTTCCTCAACAGAATTTACCTTCTTACCACTTGGAGCTCGTTCGCTGTGCAATTGTGAATAAGTTGTCATCATCCCATCCAAGAGTTTAGTTGCTGCACCTAATGTTGTGGACATGAAGGTGCCTCCCGTGGCCGAGTCCAAAAGGTTCCTTGAAGAAAAATTCAAACCTGCATAAAAAGTTTGGATAACCATCTACATAGTTAATCCATGCGTGGGACAATTCTTAACCATAGATTTCATTCTCTCCCAAGCTTGAGCAACATGTTCATTATCAAATTGTCTAAAGTTCATAATGTTACTCCTTATTTGTATGATTTTAACAGGTGGATAATATTTTCTAATAAAAGCATCTTTGCATTTAATCCAAGAATCAATGCTATTTTTAGGCAAAGACAATAACCATTCTTTTGCTCTTCCTCTCAAAGAGAAAGGGAAAAGTTTCAGTTTTATGATGTCACTTTCTACCTCTTTATACTTTTGCATATCACATAACTCAACAAAGTTATTTAAATGGGAGGCGGCATCATCAATACTAGCACCAGAAAATTGCTCTTTCATAACAAGATTTAGCAAGGCAGGTTTAATTTCATAAGATTCCGCTTTAGTAGCGGGTGGAGAAATTGGAGAGAATATGAAATCATTGTTATTAGTGCTAGTAAAGTCACACAACTTGGTGTTTTCAGTAGAAGACATAACGATAAGATAAAATAACAAGACAGGAATAAAGACTACACTAATTTTTTTGGGTTTTAAAATTTTGAAACAGGAAAATAAACTAAACGATATATAAAGCAAGCAAGACAAAAACAAAGTAAAGAGATTGAGAGTATGAGACTCCCCTTTCTGTAGCTCCAAATTCCCCGGCAACGGCGACAAAAAAGAGCTTGCTGCTGTATTAAAATAAGTTGGGTAGTGCCCCAAGCGAAGGCGGAATTGCAGCTAGTAGCAGTTTTCCCTCGTTTAACGAACCGAGGTTTATCGAACCAGTAGGACTTTGAAATCAACAACGAGGTGAATGTTGAAGATCTCTGGCGCTTGACCTTCAACAAACGTGGACCTGCACACACTCAACCAAAATACTTTGCCCCCAACGGCGGAAAGGTTGTCAATCTTTCCGGTCTCGTAGAAAACAAAGCGGTTAATTGTATGCTGAAATAGATGAAATATTAAAAGTGACCAGAGGAGTAATGATGATTAAAAGAAAGTAAATGAGGTTGTAAACAATGTAAAAAGATGGACCGGGGGCCATGGGTTCACTAGTGGAGTCTCTCAAGTAAATAAAATATGCATGTGATGGGTGAACGAATTACAGCTAGGAAATTGACAAGATCATGACACAACCCCAATTTAGCTATGACAAAAAGGACATGATAATATTTATGGAGGCATCATGACAAGGAACAAAGACCGCTGAGTCCAACTGCGTCTTTGTCTAAAAAGTCCACCGTGGGATCGCTATCCAGCCTGTCACCCAACGGTATTAAGTTGCAAGCAACAGACAATTGCATTAAGTAAAGTGCATGAAGTAAGCAATACTAATATCAAAAGAGACATTAACACCGCTGTTTTACCCTTAGTAGCAACAGCACACCCTCGCCCTTAGACGTTTCTGTCACTCGTGCCCAGGAACAAAAGGGGTCATGAACCCACTATCTAGCATAAATACCCTCTCTTGGAGATACACACAATCACTTGGCCAAAGTAACTACGCACATCGGAGAGCATGCAAGAACATAAATTACTCATATAAGAATCATGCACAATCTGAACATAATTTCATAATCCATCGGATCCCAGCAAACACATCACATAGCATTACAATAATCGATCTTGATCATGTTAGGCAGCTCACAAGATCATAAGACATGAAGCATAAGAGAGAGATACTGCCATGGAACCATAGTCCAAGGTGAGACTACTCACAAATTATCCCGGAGGAAGGCATGACGATGAAGAGCCCTCCGGGATCGATCTCCCCTCCGGCAGAGTGGCGGGATCAGCTTCAGATTGGACCCCGAACTAGGGTTTTCGGTGATGGCGCGTCGGGGTCGAGTTTCTGGAAAATAATGGCCGCCTCGACGTTTTTAGGGTAAAAGGCAATTTATAGGCGTCGGAGGGCGTCGAGGCGAGGTCCCACGGGGAGGGGACCCCCAGGCCGCGGCAGGGGAGCGCCTCTGCCCTGTGGGCCTCCCCTCCGGTTCTCCTTCGGACTGTTACTTCATCGTGGCAAATAAAAATTCCCCGTAAATTTTCGTCCAATTCCGAGAATATTTCCAGAAGTAAATTTCTGAAACAAAAAGACAGCAAAAACAGGGAACCGGCACTTGGCATCTTGTCAATAGGTTAGTCCGACAAAATGCATAAAAATGATATAAATGACAGTAAAAACATGTGACAATATCACAAAACTAGCATGGATCACTCAAAAATTATAGATACGTTTGAGACGTATCACGGACCTTGGGCCAGATTCATGGGGGGGGGGGGCTAAATGGGCTTAGGGGGCGAGCAGACTACGTAGTGGGCCAATTTCACTGGATATTTGACATTTTACAGGGGATAAAGTGGCAAAATTTTATGGGCTGGGGGGCCACGGCCGAGGTTGGCCCAGCTGAAGGTCCTCCACTAGCTACAGGGAATGGTATTGGAGATGTCATTGTGGTAGAAGGAGCGGGAAAAGGGAGAGGAGGCTCCAGATGCTGTGGAGGGTGAGAAGAAGGAAGCTCATAAGGAGATGGCTGCGAGATCAAAGATGTGGAAGCACTTTGAGAAGATCAAGGTTGACGGTGTCTTCTAGTAGGGAAAGTGCAACTACTGCAAGACAGACATCGCTGCTCATCCAGTTATCAATGGTACATCTGCCTTGGGCAAACACTTTCGGGTTTGCAAATGAAATCCTGATAAAAATATTGGTGATGATAAGCAAACTGTGCTGCAAGTTAATAGTGGTGATGGTGTACATGCTTGGAAATTTGATTCCGAGGCTCTTAGAAATTCTTTTGTTGCAATGATCATAGAGGATGAACTGCCATTTGGATTTGGTGAAAAGTCTTGGTTTAAAAGGTTTATGACTGTAGCATGCCCACGTTTCTCAGTTCCATGTAGGAGAACATGCACTAGGGACACCGTTCGCATATATTTTGAAGAAAAGGTTAAACTGAAACTTTTTCTTAAAGAGCAATGTGAAATAGTGTGTCTTACAACTGATTGTTGGACTTCTCAACCAGAAGAAAGCTTCATGACAGTTACTGCCCACTTCATTTGTAATGATTGGAAACTCCACAAGAAAATCATTAGCTTTTTCAAGGTTAAGGGTCATAAAGGAGATGATATTGGGAAACACTTACAGAAAACCTTGATTGATTGGGGGTTTGAGAAGGTCATGACAGTTACTATTGATAATGCTTCTAGTAATGATGGTGGTATTGTTTACATGAAGAAGGAATTGAATAAAGCTAATAATAGCATAGCTGAAGGAAAATATCTTCACATGAGATGTGCTGCCCACATTGTAAACTTAATTGTTTCTGATGGTCTCAAAGAAGTTGAAATTTTAGCCAAGCGTGTGTGTGCAGCTGTTAGATATGTGAAGAATAGCCCAGCTAAGATAACTAAGTTTAAATAGTGTGCTGAACTAGAGAAGGTTAAGCACTAGGTGGAACTCCCCATACTTTATGTTGAAGGTAGCAATCAGCTATGAGAAAGTTTTTGTAAGGTACAGCGACGAAGATCCTTATTTTGCACTTGATCTACTTAGTGATAAAGGTAAGGATAAATGCATTGGAGTTCCAGATGAGAATGATTGGGAGAATGCTAGGAAGATGGCAGGTTTTCTTGGACATTTTGCCCATCTAACTACCCATGTTTCTGCCTCACTACAAGTGACCGCCAACAATTATTTCCATGAGATTGGGGAGGCGAATCTGTTAGTGAAAAACTAGATGGACAACGATGATGTTTTGCAGAATGCAATGGCACAAAGGATGAAGGATAAGTTTGATAAATATTGGGGCAATTGGCACGAACCTAATCGTAGCAAAAAGGGGAAAGAAAAGGAGAACATCAACTTGATGATTTTTATTTCAGCGGCACTTGATCCAAGGTAAAACCTTTCAACTATTGTAATATATAGTTTTTCATTATACGATTGTTTTATCATTATGTGATGATTTTCTTATTGCATGAGTGATGATCAATTCTTTTGTATTGTTGAATTGCAGGTACAAGCTTTCAGAATACACATAGTTTGCCATTTTGAAATGTATGGAGATGATAATGGCCCTAAGGTGTGGGCTGCTATCAACAATTGTCTTAGAGATTTGTTCGAAGAATACAGGCGCATGTATGCTCAAAATATTGAAGTTGTTCAAGCTAGTTTTTCTCTAGAAGCTGAATCGAGTGGAGGGCGTGCAAGCATGATGAAGTCCTTGATTGCTAAAAAGATGAGGCTGAACAATGGAGGTAGTAGCAGCAAGTCTGAACTTGATAAGTTCCTTGCCAAGGAGCCTGAAGATAATGGTCCAAAATTTGACATATTAGCTTGGTGGAAGGGCAACTCATCTAGGTTTCCTGTATTGGCTTGCTTTGCACGTGATGTTCTTGCAATCTCGATCTCCACAGTAGCATCTCAGAGTCGGCCTTCTCCACCGGTGGCCGTGTTCTTGACGACTTTAGGATGTTGTTGACTCCTTTCATGGTGGAAGCCCTTGTGTGCACTCAAGACTGGCTTCGACACACTACCCCTATCAACATAGCTGAGAACACTGAAGAATTGACAAGGCTCGAACAAGGTAACTCAATAAAATCAATATTCCATTAAGTAATATGAGTTCTTTTGCTGTTATATAATGCTTGCTACCAATGTCATTATTTTCATAATTAATTGCCGAGTATAAGGAAGTTAAAAGCAAAGGCAATCAAGTCCAGCACCACTACAAAGTCTACTTGACATTTGGTGAGCTTCCATATTTCCACTTTGTTTTACATACATGGTTCAGATCTTGCAGTGTTATACATGTTTCTTTTATCTATGCATGCTTCATATCTTGTAGTGTTTCCCTGTCTTTTTCAATATGTATCTCGGTACACAGATGTATACTGACTATGTGATATTCATGATGTTTTATATGATTCGTTGTAGTTCTTAATCGGTGGTCAATGAAGCTTGAAGAATAAGCAATAAATCAAGTTCAGAAGATTGGCGGATGGCAGCAGCGTGGCGCGGCCCTACTGCTCATGTGTGCTTCCTGCTGCTTGCCTTCTATTTCGTTTATCAAACTTGTGTTAGTCAGACTTGTCAGTTTTATGTCGTGTGAGCTAAACTACAGCTGGTTTGTTGGATTGTATCTTTTGAGTCGAATTTTCTATGGTCCTGTGAGTTTTGTATTAATTGTCTCAGTGTTAGTATATGTCATTTATTTGATGTCGTTATTGTTTGCCCATAACGGTGTGGTACAGGCTAAATGTTGTCCAATTTCTGCATAAATTTTTGTAGCTAAGTGCATGTACCATTTCAGTTTGCAAGGCTTGCGGCTGTCTTTGTCTCTCTGATGTCTCTTGTGTTTTTTTTTGTTGTAAGCCATATTTGCAACTAGCCTAACAAAGCAAAGCTCCCAGCCCAGGTTCCCTAGCCGGTCAGCCCAGCCTAGCGCACCAGGCCCACCTAGCAGTACCAGCCTAGTAGGCAAGCTATCCTAACGGGCCAGCTCCCGTAGATCGGTCTGTTAGGTTCAAAACAGATGACCAAACCGAACGATCGGGGCACCAATCTCTCGGTTAGGCAAAATAGAAGAGACCGACCGGTCATCACTTTCTGGGAACCGAAAATTCTGAAGCACCGAACCGTTCGGTTCGGGGGAACCGCGCCCAGCCCTAGCGGCCCACGACCACTGGCCGTCCCCAGCCCCTTGCCTCCTCTCAGGCTCCCTCTTTGCCTATAAATTAGCATTATTTTTCACGAAACATACCCAAAGCCGTCGTTATCTGGAAACACTAATTCAAGAGGGTTCTGAAACTCTTCCTGGCACCCTGCCAGAGGGGAGATCGACACTAGGGCCTCTTCACCACCATGGCTGCCTCCGTGGTGATGCGTGAGCAGTTCCACCTTGGACTATGGGTCCATAACAGTAGCTAGATGGTTGTCTTTCCTCCTTGTGCCAGATTGTTTATGGTCTAGTGTGTTGCCTAACATGATCAGGACCGATATTATGTAATGCTACATGTTATGTTTGCTGGGATCCGATGAATTAGAAAGTTATGATCAGGTCGTCCATGTATTTTCTCTGTGTTATTTATGAAGGGTCGCAGCATAGAAAACAAAAATTTTCCTACGCAAAGATAGCGGAATAAACCCAACATCTAGATCTGATCTACGAGAGGTTGGTAGCAAGAAGGAGATCGAATCTCACCCTCGAAGAAAACCGTGAGTGTTTTGTCGAGGCAGGGGTTGGCTAGTCGATCCCCGCAACTAGACTCGTCTAGTCGCGAGGAGATGTATTATCCAAGCGCCGCACGAGCAACGCCTCCGAGAGATCCACACGTACAACTCGATGAAGACTCCACGTTCTTGATCCCGCAAGAGGTGGTGGAGAGGTTCGCGAGATCAGCAGCACGACGACGGTGGCGTGGTGTGTATGGTGGAGATCCGACAGGGCTTCGCCAAGCGGCTATCGGGAGAGAGGAGGAGGAGGGAGGCGGCGGCTAGGGTTGGGGGGTGGTGCGGCTAGGGCACCTATGGGGTGGACCTTGGGTGCCGCACCCCCTCCCCTACCCCTCCTTATATAGGGGGCCAAGGGGGGCTGCGCCCCACCCCATCTAGGGCCGGCGGCAAGGGGGGGAGGCTTGCCCCCCAAGCAACCCCTAGGGTTTAGGCCGCCCCCCCCCCTTCTAGAAGCTTGGCCCGAGTGGGCCATTGAGGGTGTGGTGCGGCTGGCCCAATAGGCCAGCCCACTACCCCTTCATGCCTTGTGGGCCCCATACTCCTATGGGCCCCACTTCTAGACCCCTCTAGAACCTTCTAGAACTTTCTGGTACTTTACCGATAAATTCCCGAACTTTTCTAAACCTCCGGAAACAACTTTCCTTATATGAATCTTATTCTCCGGACCACTCCGGAACTCCTCGTGATGTCCGGGATCCCATCCGGGACTCCGAATCAATATTCGTTCTCACCATCATTTATCTCGAACCCTAACTACATCGAACGTTAAGTGTGTGACTCTGCAGGTTCGTGAATGTCATATTAATAGCGGGACCGGGATGCCCATATTAATTCCTACATATTCGACGAAGTACTTTACTAGTTGAACCACAATGTCCGGGATTCAATTAATCCATATACGATTCCTTTTGTTTCACGATATTTTACTTGTCCGAGATTCAATCCACCGATATCTCCATATCTGATTAATCTCGTTACCGACAAGTTCTCTTTACTCGTTCCCATAGAATAGGATCCCTTATGACTAGCCACTTAGTCATATGCTTGCAAGCGTTTGGATGCTATACTATCGAGAGGGCCCAGAGATATCTATCCAACTGTTGGACGAACAAATCCCAGTCTTGAAACATGCCACCCAACAACCTATCATCGGAGAACCTGAAAGCCACCTTTATAATCACCCAGTTACGAAGTGACGTTTGATGTCCACAAAGCTCTCCTCCGATAAGCGGGAGTGACATAATCTCATGGTCTAAGGAAACTATATTTGACATCTATTTAATTTGAGTCTTGTCCATTATATCACCTCCCATGATACAAACTTCGTTTATCAAGTGATTCATAAATCCATGGTTTAGGAAACATCTAACCATCACTTAATCAAACGAACTAGTCACAAGAGGAAAGACTAGGGACTCATTACCGTTTATATTCCACACATGTATTTGTTTCCGGTTAATACAATTCTAGCATGGAATTAAACATATCATGAACGGAGAAATATGATAAACAACAATCATTATTATTGCCTCTTGGGCATATCTCCAACAGTCTCCCACTTGCACTAGAGTCAATAATCTAGTTTACATTTGTAGCAATCTAACACCCATGGCCTCTCGGTGTTGATCATGTTTTGCTCGTGGAAGAGGTTTAGTCAACGGGTCTGCCACATTCAGATCCGTATGCACCTTGCAAATCTCTATGTCACCATCCTTGACATTCTCACGCAAATTGTGATAGCGGCGCTTAATATGCTTGGTATTCTTGTGTGAAGTCGGGTCCTTGGCAAGAGCTATTGCACCTGTATTATCACAGTACAGGGCCAGAGGTCTTGACGCACTTGGAACCACGCTCAGCTCTAAGAGGAACTCCTTCATCCAGACTGCTTCACTTGCTGCCGACGAGGCCGCAACATACTCCGCTTCTGTTGAAGATTTCGCCACCACGCTCTGCTTGGAACTCCTCCAACTCACAGCGCCACCATTCAGAATAAACACGTATCCGGACTGAGACTTAGAATCATCCGGATCTGTGTCCCAACTAGCATCGACGTAACTCCTTACGACAAGCTCTTGGTCACCTCCATATACGAGAAACATTTCCTTAGTTCTATTTAGATACTTAAGGATATTTTTGACAGCTGACCAGTGTTCCACTCCTGGATCACTTTGGTACCTGCTAGTCAAACTTACAGCATGGCACACATCTGGTCTAGTACATAGCATGGCATACATGATAGAGCCTATCGCAGAGGCATAAGGAACTTTGTTCATTATCTCTCTATCTTCTGCCGTAACAGGACTCTGAGTCTTACTCAGAACCTTTCCTTGCAACATTGGTAAGAACCCCTTCTTTGAATTTTCCATTCTGAACTTCTTCAGAACCTTGTCAAGGTATGTACTTTGTGAAAGCCCAATTAGGCGCTTTGACCTATCTCTATAGATCTTTATGCCTAAAATGTACGCCACTTCACCAAGGTCTTTCATTGAAAAACTCTTATTCAAATAAGACTTTACACTTTCAAGTAGTGTAACATCATTTCCAATCAATAATATGTCATCCACATATAGTATTAGAAATGCAACTGAACTCCCACTCACTTTCTTGTAAATACAGGCTTCTCCATAAGTTTGGACAAATCCAAACCCTTTGATCACTTCATCAAACCGGAGATTCCAACTCCGCGATGCTTGCTTCAGTCCATAGATGGATCTCTGAAGTTTGCATACCTTGTTAGCATCCTTTGGATCAACAAAACCTTCGGGCTGCACCATGTACAACTCTTCCTTAATGTGACCATTAAGGAACGCGGTTTTCACATCCATTTGCCAAATTTCATAATCATAAAAGGCGGCAATTGCTAACATAATCCGAACAGATTTCAGCATCGCTACGGGTGAGAATGTCTAATCGTAGTCAACTCCTTGAATTTGTCGGAAACCCTTCGCGACAAGTCGAGCTTTATACACGGTGACGTTTCCGTCAGCGTCTGTCTTTCTCTTGAATATCCATTTGTTCTCAACGGCCTTACGGTCGTTTGGTAAGTCCACCAAAGTCCATACTTGGTTTTCATACATGGATTCCATTTCGGATTTCATGGCTCCTAGCCATTTATCGGAGTCTAGGCTCATCATTGCTTCCTCATAATTCGCAGGTTCATCATTGTCTAACAACATGACATTCATGACGGGGTCGTACCGATCAGGAGCGGTACGTTCCCTCGTTGATCTGCGAGGTTCAATAGCAGCCTTGACTGGAACAGCATGATCAACATCATTTGCTCCTTCTTCAGGTGGCGATGGCTGTTCTGGAACAACTTCCAGTTCTGCGCTACTCGGCATCTCAAGAACAGGTTCAATAACCTCGTCAAGCTCTATTTTCCTTCCACTCACTTCTTTCGAGAGAAACTCCTTCTCTAGAAAGGAACCATTCTTGGCAACGAAAATCTTGCCTTCGGTTCTGTGGTAGAAGGTATACCCAATAGTTTCCTTAGGGTATCCAATGAAGACGCATTTTTTCGATTTGGGTTCGAGCTTATCAGGTTGAAGCTTTTTCACATAAGCATCGCAACCCCAAACTTTGAGAAACGACAACTTTGGCTTCTTGCCAAACCATAACTCATATGGAGTCGTCTCAACGGATTTTGATGGAGCCCTATTTAAAGTGAATGCGGCTGTCTCTAATGCATAGCTCCAAAATGATAGTGGCAGATCTGTGTGAGACATCATAGATCGCACCATATCCAATAAGGTTCGATTACGACGTTCAGACACACCATTACGCTGTGGTGTTCCGGGTGGCGTGAGTTGTGAAACAATTCCACACGTCTTTAAATGCATGCCAAACTCGTAACTCAAATATTCGCCTCCACGATCGGATCGAAGAAACTTTATTTTCTTGTTACGATGGTTCTCAACTTCACTCTGAAATTCTTTGAACTTTTCGAACGTTTCAGACTTATGTTTCATTAAGTAAATATACCCATATCTACTCAAATCATCGGTGAAGGTCAAGAAGTAACGATATCCACCGCGCGCTGCAACACTCATCGGACCACACACATCGGTATGTATGATTTCCAACAAGTCTGTTGCCCTCTCCATCGTGCCGGAGAAGGGTGTTCGAGTCATCTTACCCATAAGGCATGGTTCGCAAGTTTCAAATGATTCAAAATCAAGTGAATCCAAAAGTCCATCAGAATGGAGTTTCTTCATGCGCTTTACACCAATGTGACCCAAACGGCAGTGCCACAAATATGTGGTATTATCATCATTCACTTTGCATCTTTTGGCATCAATGTTATGAACATGTGTATCACTACCATCGAGATCCAATAGAAATAAACCATTCCTCTCAGGTGCATGACCATAAAAGGTATTATCCATATAAATCGAAATACCAAAGTTTTCAGACTTAAATGAATAACCGTCTCGCAATAAACAAGATCCAGATACAATGTTCATGCTTAACGCAGGCACATAATAACAATTATTAAGGTTTAAAACTAATCCCGAAGGTAAATGCAGAGGGAGTGTGCCGACAGCGATGACTTCAACTTTTGATCCATTTCCAACTCGCATCGTCACCTCGTCCCTTGCCAAGCGTCGACTATTCCGCAGCTCCTGTTTCGAGTTACATATATTAGCAACCGAACCAGTATCAAATACCCAGGTGCTACTACGATCACTTGTTAAATACACATCAATAACTTGTATATCATATATACCTTGTTTGACGGTGCCAGCCTTCTTGTCTGCCAGATACTTGGGGCAGTTCCGCTTCCAGTGTCCGGTTCCCTTGCAGTAGAAGCACTCAGTATCAGACTTAGGGCCCTTCCTTGACTTCCTCGCAGGCCCGGCAGCTCGCTTGCCGTCCTTCTTGAAGTTGTCTCTTTTGCCCTTTTTCTTGAAACTGGTGGTCTTGTTGACCATCAACACTTGATGCTCCTTCTTGATTTCCACTTCCGCGGTCTTTAACATCGCGAAAAGCTCAGGAAGAGTTTTCTCCATCCCTTGCATGTTATAGTTCATCACAAAGCTTTTGTAGCTAGGTGGAAGTGACTGGAGAACACGGTCAATCCCCAACTCATTGGGAATCACAACACCCAGCTGCGCCAGACGATCACCGTACCCAGACATCTTGAGCACGTGTTCACTGA
Source organism: Puccinellia tenuiflora (assembly GCA_012064385.1). Taxonomy (NCBI): domain Eukaryota; kingdom Viridiplantae; phylum Streptophyta; class Magnoliopsida; order Poales; family Poaceae; genus Puccinellia; species Puccinellia tenuiflora. The sequence goes on along the minus strand of QRDG01000320.1, from coordinate 714,910 downwards.
CGGAGCTGTTCTCTTCTATCATACAGCTAAAGAACTTAGAAGAGGCTTCATACCTCTCCACCTTGGCTTGAGTCTGAAACATAGCTTTCAGATCAACGATCATCTGATGAACGCCATGGTGCTCAAAACGCTTTTGAAGCTTGAGTCCTAAGCCGTACAACAAACCGCACTTAACTATCTCGTGGTCCTCAGAATGGGCTGCCCAGACATTCCTAACGTCTTCAGCCGCTCCCTCTGCTGGAGCCTCACCTAGCGGTGCATCTAGGACATACAGTTTCTTGGCAGCTTTGAGGATAATTTTCAGATTCATAAACCAATCTGAGGAATTGCTTCCATCGTCTTTCAGCTTGTCTTTCTCTAGGAACGTGTTAAAGTTCATGGTGATGTTGGGAAGGGCCATTGATCTACAACATTATTTGCAAGGTGTTTAGACTATGTTCATGATATTGTGTTCGAAAGATAATCTAATTATAAAACGAACTCCCACTAAACTCAACATCTCTCTGGTTGTTTAGTGACCCACGATCCAAAATCCACTACACCACAACCGATCATCACGTGAAGTGGCGCAGCTTCAAAAGGTGAACATCTCCATGTTGATCATATCATTCATATGACTCGTGTTTAGCCTTTCGGCTCTTGTGTTCCGAGGCCATGTCTGTACATGCTAGGCTCGTCAAGGAAACCGTAGTATTTCTGCATGTGCAAACTGGCTTGCACCCGTTGTATGTGAACGTAGAATCTATCACACCCGATCATCACGTGGTGCTTCAAAACGACGAACTTTGGCAACGGCGCATACTAGGGGAGAACACTTCTTGATATTAACGTGAGAGATCACCTTATCATGCTACCGTCGAGATCGTATCTAAGCATAAACCATAAGGTGCATAAAAAGGATTAACATCACATGCAATTCAATATTGTGACATGGTATAGCCTTTTCCTGTGCCTTTGATCTCCATCTCCAAAGCACCGGCATGATCTCCATCATCACCAGCTCAAACGCCATCACCATGGTTGTCTCCACCAACTATTGCAACTACTACTATTAGCTACTCTTAGCAAATAAAGTAAAGCAATTACATGGTGTTTAAAGTGACACGTAGGTCATACAATAAATAAAAGACAACCATAAGGCTCCTGCCGGTTGCCGTACTCATCGACATGCAAGTCGTGAAAATTACAAAACATGATCATTGCATACATCACATAATCATATCTTGAGGCCATACCATATCACAAACCCTGCAAAAACAAGTTAGACGCCTCTACTTTGTTTATGCAATTTTTACGTGGCTTCTAATGGGTCAATAGATAGAACCGTTCTAATCTACGCAAAGCCACAACGGTGATAAAATAGTTGCTGATTTACTCATCCTTTTGAAAGGCCTTCCATTGAAAATTGCATCTTCACTAAAGCAAGAGAAACAGACACCCGCCAACCACTTATGCAAAACAAGTTGCATGTCAGTCGTGGAACCGGTCTCTCGTGCGTGGACGAGTAAAGTTGGTCCGGGCCGCTTCAATCTCACAGTACCGCAAAGATGCAAAGTGCACGCGAGAAGGTAGCAACACAAATTATCAACGCCCACAACACTTGTGTCTAATCGCACCAACATCTACGAATAGATCTAGGCTCTGATACCACTGAAGGGTCGCAGCATAGAAAACAAAAATTTCCTACGCAAAGATAGCGGAATAAACCCAACATCTAGATCCAATCTACGAGAGGTTGGTAGCAAGAAGGAGATCGAATCTCACCCTCGAAGAAAACCGTGAGTGTTTTGTCGAGGCAGGGGTTGGCTAGTCGATCCCCGCAACTAGACTCGTCTAGTCGCGAGGAGATGTATTATCCAAGCGCCGCACGAGCAACGCCTCCGAGAGATCCACACGTACAGCTCGATGAAGACTCCACGTTCTTGATCCCGCAAGAGGTGGTGGAGAGGTTCGCGAGATCAGCAGCACGACGACGGTGGCGTGGTGTGTATGGTGGAGATCCGACAGGGCTTCGCCAAGCGGCTATCGGGAGAGAGGAGGAGGAGGGAGGCGGCGGCTAGGGTTGGGGGTGGTGCGGCTAGGGCACCTATGGGGTGGACCTTGGGTGCCGCACCCCCTCCCCTACCCCTCCTTATATAGGGGGCCAAGGGGGGGCTGCGCCCCACCCCGTCTAGGGCTGGCGGCAAGGGGGGAGGCTTGCCCCCCAAGCAACCCCTAGGGTTTAGGCCGCCCCCCCCCCTTCTAGAAGCTTGGCCCGAGTGGGCCATTGAGGGTGTGGTGCGGCTAGCCCAATAGGCCAGCCCACTACCCCTTCATGCCTTGTGGGCCCCATACTCCTATGGGCCCCACTTCTAGACCCCTCTAGAACCTTCTAGAACTTTCCGGTACTTTACCGATAAATTCCCGAACTTTTCTAAACCTCCGGAAACAACTCTCCTTATATGAATCTTATTCTCCGGACCACTCCGGAACTCCTCGTGACGTCCGGGATCCCATCCGGGACTCCGAATCAATATTCGTTCTCACCATCATTTATCTCGAACCCTAACTACATCGAACGTTAAGTGTGTGACTCTGCAGGTTCGTGAATATGTCATATTAATAGCGGGACCGGGATGCCCATATTAATTCCTACATATTCGACGAAGTACTTTACTAGTTGAACCATAATGTCCAGGATTCAATTAATCCATATACGATTCCTTTTGTTTCACGATATTTTACTTGTCCGAGATTCAATCCACCGATATCTCCATATCTGATTAATCTCGTTACCGACAAGTTCTCTTTACTCGTTCCCATAGAATAGGATCCCTTATGACTAGCCACTTAGTCATATGCTTGCAAGCGTTTGGATGCTATACTACCGAGAGGGCCCAGAGATATCTATCCAACTGTTGGACGAACAAATCCCAGTCTTGAAACATGCCACCCAACAACCTATCATCGGAGAACCTGAAAGCCACCTTTATAATCACCCAGTTATGAAGTGACGTTTGATGTCCACAAAGCTCTCCTCCGATAAGCGGGAGTGACATAATCTCATGGTCTAAGGAAACTATATTTGACATCTATTTAATTTTAGTCTTGTCCATTATATCATATCCCATGATACAAACTTCGTTTATCAAGTGATTCATAAATCCATGGTTTAGGAAACATCTAACCATCACTTAATCAAACGAACTAGTCACAAGAGGAAAGACTAGGGACTCATTACCGTTTACATTCCACACATGTATTTGTTTCCGGTTAATACAATTCTAGCATGGAATTAAACATATCATGAACGGAGAAATATGATAAACAACAATCATTATTATTGCCTCTTGGGCATATCTCCAACAATTTATAATCTTGCATGCTCTCCGATGTATGTGGTTACTTTGGTCAAGTGATTGCTTAGATCTTCAAGAGAGAGTTTTGTGTTAGATGGTATGTTCATGCTCCCTCCGTGCCTGGGCAGGAGTGACATAAACTTCTAAGGATGAGGGTGTGTTGTTGCTACTAAGGGTAACACTGCAGTGTTTGTGTCTTCGTGATCATGAATATTGCTTACATCGTATATTGTGCTTAATGCATTAGTCTGTTGCTTACAAGTTCATACCAGCGGGAGGCAAGCATAGAAGCGCTCCCAAGGTGGATTATTAGTCATAGATGCAGTTGGATTACGGTCTATGTATGTTTGACGTTATGCCTACATGAATATCTCCATGAACTTTACCTATTATAATTAATTTGTTATTCCAATTCTATCAATTGCCCAGCTGTAATTCGTTCACCCATCATGTTTGCCTTTTATCTTTTGGAGAGATAAACCTATGGCCCACGGTCCATCTTTTTACATTGATTTCAACCTCGTTTACTCGCTTTCAGCCTTCATTTTCTTGCTGGTCCGTTTACTCATATTGCTCTTTTCCACCATAAGACTTAATCCCTTTGTTTTCAGCAGACCAGGAAGCTTGACAACCTTCCTGCCGTTTGGATAAAGGAATTTGTTTGTGTTATGTGCAGGTCCACGCCTCCAAGCACCTTGTTGGAGACCTCCTGAGTCCTACTAGTTTGATAAAAATTGGTTCTTAGCCGAGGGAAATTTATTGCTTGCTACGAAATTCACCTTCCTCTTAGGGTGACTGAAAGTGCATGGTTGCCCCATGTATGGTTTTGGTAATTAATGACAATCTCTATGGACAAATGTTTGTATTGAGCCCCATATAGGTTGTGTCCATATGCGTTGCTTGATCTCCATTTGTTAGAGTCAAGGCTAAGGGAAGAAGATTATATGTTGATCAAGGCTAAGTGCGGGTTGATCAACACTCAAGTCCAGGTGAAGATATGCCGAAGAGGTGCTTCTCCCATATTGGTGTATGGGGGAGCAACATGTGAGTCGTGGTTCGTCTTGAGGAGATGAAGATCGTCCTCTTCGACCTCAAGTGGATTATTCGCAAGGCAAAGGTATGATCTTGATAGGATTTCTATTTTACCGGTCTCATGATGTTAGTTGAGAGACCGGGTTTTAGCATATATAACCGTACTATCAAGAGGGGCTCTCGAGCGAGTATCGTTCGTATCGTCATAGAGAGCACAAACCTTTGCATCCTTACAATCATCTTTATTGGTTCTTATTTTTCTCTTATCGTGGTGTGGTCTTGGTGCTTGTCGTGCTTGTCATGACAAGGCTAAGTTCACCGAAAACGGTTTTCATATGCGTCTTCTATTGCGTTTTCGGTATTGGAGATTTTGCCGGTTCATCCGTGCGGAAGGTTTCTCTCTTTCATTTCTTTGCAAAATCTTCATTGCTTGTTTACTACATTTCCAAGGGTAGCATTTGTCATCCTCTTTCTAACAAAATTGATTTTACCACATTCGGACTTCATTTGTAATAGATATGGTTTTTCGGTTTTCAATAGAAAGGTTTTACCTTTCATCATTTGTTTTTACCCTCCCTTGTTGGACTATGATGTTTCTCTGCATAATTCTTTAGTGCTCGTTTTGGTGATTCCAACGAGTCCAAGAATATCGAAAACGGAGTTCGTATGTGTAAGATATCGTGTTTTCGGTTTTGGACATTTATTGGAAAAGAAAAAAAGAGAAAGAATCGGCAGACCAGCCGGCCTGGCCGGGCCCGAGGCCAGCCCACCTCGCACGCGTGGCCGGCCCAGGCCGGGTCGGCAGGCCGGCCGCTTCGGCCACCTGCCCGGCCCACCTGCGCGCCCAGGCCAGGGGGGAGGCTGGCTCCCATGTGCGTTCATTGGTTGGTTCGCTGCGAAAGATTCCCGGCCGGCCTGGCCGGGGTGCAGGCCGGCCCCAGGCCGGGGTGTCGGGCTGCACTCATTTTTCCCCAACGGCCACATTTTGTGGTCCCCTATAAAAGGGGCTTCTTCCCCATTTTTCCTGCTAAGCTTTTTCCTCTCTCTCTCCTCCATTGTTGCAAATTTGAGAGCTTGATTCCTACTCTTCCCTCCAATGATTCTTGCCCTTTTTTAGGGAAACAAGAAAGGAGATCTAGATCTACCATTCCACCAATCCATTCCTCCTCTAAGTGAGGGGAACCTAGTAGATCTTGATTTTGGAGTTCTTGGTGATTCTCTTCTTTGTTCTTCCTCTTAAATCCCTCCATAGTATTAGTTGCTTTGGTTGGATTTCGGAGTGAAGGACTTGACCACCTTGTGTGGTCTTGTCTATTGCATTTGGTGCATCGGTTTGTGCTCTCCATGGTGACTCGTGGGATTGAAGTTCGAGAAGCTTGTTACTCTTGGGTGCATTGTGTTCCCAAGATCTTGTGCCTCTTGGGTGCATTGTGTACCCTAGACGGTTGGTGGTGCCGCAAAGACTTCGAGTTGTGAAGCTTCGGGCAAGGTTTGGGAGCCCCCGATTGAGTTGTGGGTGTGTGCCGCAAGATCGTTGTAAAGGCTTCGGATTACGCCTTGAAGGATTCCGATAGTGAAAGGTGAACCTAACCCTTAGGGTGAAGTTCATCGGAGAATAGGGTGAGGCCTTTTGTGGCATCTTGAGTAGGCCTCTTGTGGCGAGCTCACACCCCTCCAACGAGACGTACTTCCTTAATAAGGAGGAACTCGAGAATACATCCTCGTCTCCGCGTGCCTCGGTTATCTCTATACCCGAGCTCTTTATTTATGCAATTTACATTGTGATAGCCTTCGTGCTTGAAGTTTTATATTTTGCTATCACCTTGTTGCTTGCCTTGCGTAGCATAAGTTGTTAGTGCACATAGGTGAGCCTAGTTTATTTAGGTTGTTGGCTTGTTAATTTAAACACCTAGTTTTATTCCGCAATTATCAAGCCTTAAACCGGAAAAGTTTTAATCGCCTATTCACCCCCCTCTAGGCGACATCGTTTGTCCTTTCAGTGACCACCGACGATAAATCACTACACCATAGCCACCAGGCTCAGACCAAGGAAAACAACACCGGTTGTTTGGTGGTATGTATGTGGAACACAGATGCAAACACCGGCTATTTGGTTACACGCGTTCACCCAGTTACTCTCACCACTTCTTCGAGTTGTGAGGTTACCAACATCGGTGGCGCTTAAAACATAGAGACTAAGTAGAAAGCAAATAAATAGAGTAGCAAAATTAACGATGTTTTAGTCCTAACTACTAGCAAATGGCAGTTCATCACAACATCACAGTTGTCCTAGCTACTAGCAAATGGAAGTTTTAGCACGAACTGGTATTAGGGGGAAAGTTTATAGGTAGCGGTAAGGGGGAGCCATCTTCCTCGTCCTCCTTTTCTTCAGAGCTTAGTGTTCCCCATGTCTTCCCACATTGCGTCAGCCTAGTCCCGCATCTTGTTCCTCCAAGCTTCTTAATCAGTAGCTTTGACACCATGGCCAGAGTCATTAGTGTCTGTTCTCACATCTTCCTCATATCGGAAATACTCATCAAGACACCACCCTAAGATCTAGTTATGAAGAATGCAACATGCAATAACCAGCTTAACTTGAATGGCGAAAGGGTGGAATGGCTTCTGATCAAGGATCTTAAATCTGTTCTTCAAATCAGAAAATGCCCTCTCCACCAGAACTCTAAGGCTAGAATGTCTTAGATTGAACAATTATTTGTCATTCTTGGAATAGTTCTTTGCTGTAAACTCATTAAGATGGTACCTGGTACTCCTGAAGGGTCGAAGAACACCAGGGACATGCATACCCTGCATCTCCAAGATAGAACTTGCCATCCGGAATATCGATCCCATCTGGTCGACTAGTCGGTCCGCAATTTATTGTCGGTCGGGAAAGAGTTTTCCCGACTAGACTTTCGGTGACAGACAAGGTCGGTCGGTAATACCCTTTCCCGACCGACTTTCTGTCAGGGAAAGCCGTTTTTCCGACCGATTTTGCCGTCGGGAATGCAGTGTCGTGGTGTAGTGACTATGATATCAGCAAGGATGTTGGGCAGATCTTTCCCAATCAGCTAGCACATATGTGAAATTCATATCGAAATCAACAGCCGCAAGCACATTTTGTTGGTGTAGTGCTTTCTACCACTGTATGCGGCAGACTATAACCTCGGCACTCTAGCAGTCACATGAGTACCATCAATTGCACCAATATAGTCATGTTGACATGAACAAAGTGTTATGTTATACTGAATCTTATGTGTGCAAGCATAAACTAAGAAACGGGCCAATTTTGCATCCAGTGGGCCTGTTTGGAGTCGTCGCGAGCAACCAAACACGCCCTAAGGTTCCGTGTATGATGATTCATAATGAAATTTGTCACAAATACAATCCTGATGTGTTGTACTCCTGCCAGTTTCCGTTAAGTTGTAACCTGGAAGATTCATACGTCCGATATGAGATGATGTTTCATTCATTTTATTTTAGTACTTGGAGGTTGCAGTTACCCAATGTTGTAGCACTTGCCCCACATTCCAAGGGCCTCAATATCTGGATGGTTTTCAAGAAACTCAATATGTGCATGCCCTTCTCTTGAACATTTAATTACCAAAAGCAATAATAACACCCTGTACTGCAGACGTGTTAAGAATGGTTATAAAATCGCTAAGGATATGATAGAACAGATCTTATTTCATGAAAAATACAAATAAAACTATGTATATTTGTGGCCAAATGCATTATCGAATGACAGGTGGAGTAGCAATAAGTTAAGGGGAAGAAAAGTCAAAATCTTCACATTGATTAAACTATTTCAACTAACACTTCATACCAGTTGCGCCAGGTATGGGCCGGCTCTGCTAATCACAGCTAATTTGCAGAGTAATAGAGCTGCAACTGAGAAATAGTTTGAACTAGCACTCTGTTTTCAGATGAGAGTTGCTTTACAATAAATGGAACGAGTGATCAAGATACACATATACTACGGAGTTATGACCAATATCTGCAACTGGATGGTTAATAGGGAACCCGCAGCACTTTGTTTATATTGGAGCATCATGACTAGTAATAAATATGCAACTGGATTTGATCGAAATGTCAGCTTTCAATATTCTGCAATAGTAGTCGCTGTATACGACCTGGTATTCGGAAGACTCTGTAATGATAATTTGATATACTACTATCTTACAGATGAAACACGAAATCAAAATGTCTCCTGAATTTCTCTGGATAACTATTGGTACAGACATTGCTTGTACAATACAGTCGTCTATAAACTTATTCCTTATCAACTACTCCTGGCAGGCAGGTCTGCTGCTACTTTCTTTGGTTATCTTCAACGGCAGTGGAATCTTCCTCACCATCTCAGCGGGCCGTGCTTGAGAACTCCAGCGCATCGATTTCCACCCCTGGCTGGTAGCTTTGATTGCTTCCGCCGGCTGATGTTCTCGGAGCCACGGCTCAAAACTCCTTGCGTGCTTAAAGCGAAGGTCTTTAGATCTATCCCAAGCAGGCAAGCACACAGTTGCAACTACTTTCAGGTAATTGAATCTCTCCAAGCTATCTTTATTCGCAGAACTACACTAGCTATATTTGATTATGCCGTGAAATCTCAAGAAGGGGGTGCTTTTCAAACCGATGAACACTTCACTAGTGCAAGCTAGTAGTATCTATCAATAGGAGGATTGATTGGCTTTTTAAATTCCACAATTCACTCCAAGGAACACGTACACATACTATCTATGGAAGTTCTAATATATGTAATGTCCAATACTGCAGGAGCAAATATACCAAGGAGCCAAGATAAAGCGTTGGCCATCAAGAGATGGCCGGAATAATGGTGAGCGTTTCTACCGGCGCGATGAATTCCCTCTTGATTAAGCTGGTCAATCTCATGGGGGAGGAGTTCGCTAAATTGAAGAACCTGCAAAAGGAGGTCATGCTCATCAAGGATGAGCTTACTGGTATGAAGGATGCTCTTGAAGGGATTTCTTATCTAGATGAGCTAGATCCACGAACGAAGAGATGGAGAGACATATGGAGGGAGATGTCTTATGACATTGAGGACATTGTCGATGAGTTCATGCAGAACACTAGGGCGAGCAATAAAATTACTGGATTTGTCAGCAATACTATTGAACGCCTCAAAACTATGAGGGATCATCACAATATTGCTGGTCAAATCAAGGAGATCAAGGCACTTGTGCTTGACACAAGTGCAAGACTCCGCAGGTACAAGCTTGATATACCCCCATCAAGAAATGAGGCCGTCGATCTACAAGTTACCATGCTGTATGAAAACGCAGCTAGTCTTGTTGGCCTGGAAGCGCAAACGAATGAGCTTGTCAACTTGTTAGCTGACAAGGTCAAGCGGCTGAAGGTGGTATCAATTTTTGGATTTGGAGGTCTAGGGAAAACAACACTTGCCAGTGTGGTGTATGGTAGGCTAAAGGGAAATTTCAACCTATCTGCCTTTGTGTCGGTTTCTCAAAAGCCGGACATCCCAAAACTTCTACATAGTTTACTGTCTCAACTTGGGAGTACATCTTATCATGATTGCGATTTAAATGTTCTTCTCGACCAACTCAGGGAACATCTAAAAAGTAACAGGTACCCATTGTACCTTTTTTTGTTGCTTGCATGTCTTTGATATGTCTCAAAACACATAATTCATCTACTGAGTGCTCTCATTATTCTTCTAATAATTTTCTAGGCCCTGTTATCATATGATAATATGCTATTCTACCAATGTGACTAATGTGTGTTTCTATGATGTTGTTTTCATTCCAACTTATTACATATATTGCTCTAAGATCAATTGTGGTAATTTACTGTAAGAACTTATGCTTAGATCTTTACTAGTATCACTAGAGAGAAGTTTGTTTAATTTGCACAATTATTTCCTATTTAATCATATGTGTTCGTCTACACGCATGTTGTTTTCTTCCATGTTTTATATGTCAATCATACTTACACTACCTAGGATGAAGATAAGGTCCATACTTTAAGAACAACAATCTAATACAACATGTGATAGAAATGCAGACTGTTCATAAGCTGCTCTGATGACCTTCTATGGACTAATATAAGCATAACAAACTTTCTTTCGAAAATGAGTGAATTTGAATATAATAATAAAAATAAATCGCCAGATATCCATATATCATGCATAGAAATAAATCTCTAGATAAATCCGTATATCATGCATACAAATTATTCGGCTAGACCACCATACATAATTGTTGAACAAGTTAGAGTTATTTATAATTGCTATGTATTTTCTCTATTGTATAAGGTGCTTCCTAAGTATTTATCGTACATGTACAGGCATATGTATTGGTCATTGGCCAACAGGAAATACATTACATATTTCCTAATATAAAATAGCCCGACCTACCATCCTCAAGTGGCTGCAACCAGAAATCAGAAAATCCAGTGCCTCTACACATTGTAGTGAGCACCACATAGGGTATGGTTCTAGTGTGTAGCCGTATGAGGCACACTTCTTTTGGGCTCCTGCTTGTGCATAAGCAGGCTTATGAGTTGCGATTTGGGGAAACCGTGGTGGTGAGAAACTCCAGAAACTGCCTTGGAGAGTTCTTTTGCGCTTCTACAATATTGGCGGCCGTCAGCGGTAGACGTGTGTACACCGGAGGCCAGGACGGCCCTCCAAAGCTCGCCGGAGTGCGAGATCTCGCGGAGTCGGAAAGCCAACCACCGGAACAACGAAGCTCGGCGGCTCACGGCGGTGGCGCATTACAGAGCAGTAGGCGAGGAGGAGGCTATGTTCGAACCATGCACTCTCACCGTGGAGCTTGTTGAGGGGTCGGTGAAGGCGCAGAAGGTCGGACGGCAAAGAAGTGAGCGGGGATTGCGGCGGCGAAGAAGTGGACGGCATCACGATTTCCGACGACCCGGGCCGGTTCATAAGGACAGGATGGTCGGAACGACTAGGCGGAGACGGGGGAATGCTCATACAGGCTCAAGAGGCAGCAGAACGACGGCTTGTCGGCGGGCTCGGCCGGCCGGCGGCGGGGTGGGTGTGTCAGGCGTGAGGAGATCAGCGTACCATTTCAGGACTCCGTGGCATTTGCTTGTAAATTAGCGCAACTTCTAGGGCAGAATAGAATACCGGTTCATTGTTGAGTGAAGAAGCTCAGGAAAGTGCCCCGAGATAGTTTCTCCAAATGCGCCGCATCTGGGCTTCTCGGTGGAAATACGCTGGACTTAAGCCGGAGACTCTTTTTGTTAAAAATAATTTGGCTGCACAATTTTGGGTTCAGCTGCTCCGGGCCTCGAAGCCGCCCCAGAAGCCCAAAAAAAAGTCCCTCTGAATAACCTATCATACATCGGAAACTCTTTTTGTTAAAAATAATTTGGCTGCCCAATTCCACATAGACCAACATAAAGCACTTAGTCGCACCTAGATATGGGTCTTAAGTTGTGGAAACCAAAAATGGAGGCCGAGCTCCATATAGCCCTTTATTTTAAAAATTCAAAAATCATATTTTTCAAGTTCAAAAAAATCTGAAAAATATATCTCGGATGTAGACAATGATGTATTCTACCAACGTGCAAAATCTCAACTCAAAAATAATTCATATTTTGTCCAAATTATTCCTTATTCGTGCACGGGTCCATCTCCATCAGAATAAGATTCGGGCATTTTAGAGAAGTCCCTTGTACTCGTCAAACTCGTTAGCTCGGAACGGAAATATTATATTGAAAGTTGAGTAATATTATTGACTATGGTCATGGGACATTTAAGTTTGTATTTCATAATGTGGACTGCTTGTGGTATACGTGCTACTGTAGCATTGTTGCTCTAGCACATGGTGCTATTCACTTGTGCATTTTTGCTATTGTTATACAAAATTGATCATGTTTTTTTTTCTAACTGCATAATAAAGTTATCATGATACTTAGTTTCTTAACGACATTAATTAACAAGCCAACTTGAGTTAAGGAGCCAAGTCAAGTCGATCGGGCTAGCTTGTTATCCACCCCTTACCTGCCTGGCAGATCTGGCTGAGAAGACATGAGTCACCGTATGATGGCGTGGGCCGGCAACATGGAGTAAAAATGTAAAATAGAGAGGTGCTGCAGTGCAAGGATGGCTTTCTCGTGGACAAAGACGGTAGAGTCGGACTTGGCCAACCAGATAAGCGGTGCTAGCGCCCACTCCGACACAAGCAACTCCTTGCAAAACTTGAAAATTATGATTCTCCTAATTAATATCAAACTTGGAAAAATGAATGATTCCATAAAATGATCAGTGACACACCGTTTTACAAAATATATTAAAATGTCCATGTAAAAATTATTTGTGTGAGTAATATGCTATTTTGTTTTTCGATCACTACTGATGTTTGACCGGCTAAAATAATTTCCTAGTACCTCCACTTTTGAGACTATATATATATATTTTATTTGACTTAACATAATGATAAAAAATATTTGGCAGGTACTTGATTGTAATAGATGATATAAGTGATATACAAGCATGGGGTGTTATTAAATGTGCTTTCCCACAGAATCATCATGGCAGCAGAGTAATAATAACTACTAGAATGCAGGATGTGGCTAAGGCATGTTGCTTTCATAGAGTTGATCACATTTTAGAAATGAAGCCTCTTAGCAATGAAGACTCGAGAAGATTGTTTCTTGGTAGAATATTTGGCTCGGAAGCTTGCCCTCACCAGCTTACAGATGCATCGGTTGAAATTCTCAAAAGATGTGGTGCTTTGCCTCTTGCAATTATTTGTATATCTAGCATGCTAGCAAGTGAATGTTCCAACCAAAAGGAAAGGTGGGAACATGTAAGGGACTCTCTGAGTTTAGCAGGAAACTTCACATTGGAAAGCATGAGGAACATCATAAACCTTAGCTACAAAGATCTTCCTTGTCATCTCAAAACATGTTTTCTATATCTTGGTATGTATCCAGAGGGTTACAAGATAAATAGATCTAATCTGGAACGCCAATGGGTGGCCGAAGGTTTTATCAGTAAAGAAAATAGACAAGATGTGGAGAAGGTTGCAAGAAGTTATTTCAATGAGTTGGTGAATAGGAGCCTTATTCAACCAGTAGATTTTGACTACAGGGGGTCGGTGATAACATGCACAGTACACCAAATGATGCTCGATCTTATCTTGATTAAGTCTGCAGAAGAGAATTTTTTCACTATAGTGGATGACTCACAAGCCATTACAGGACTGGATTACAAGGCCCGTCGGCTTTCTGTTCGCTTAGATGGTTTAAGTACTGGTCGAACTATATTACCGAGAAACATTAGTATGTCACAGGTTCGGTCAGTCATGTTCTTTGGGATATTTCAAAATACAGCTCCGTTGTCAAAGTTCAAGTTCCTCCGAGTTCTTTTTATTGACCTCAGCCATAGTACAATTAACCTCACTGGATGAGTAAGCTTTATAAGCTGAGGTATTTATGTATTACTTGCACTTCGTGGTACCAATTACCAACACAGATTGGACTGCTCCAACACTTGGAAACACTTGATGTGCCCACGTGTGACAATATTCCAACAGATATAGTTCATCTACCATGCTTGATGCATCTGAATGTTGAATCCAGGGTACTTGATGGGATTGGCAACATGAAATTCCTACAACATCTTTCTGCATTTGATATAAGGGTGAACACGCTAGACAATATCAAGGGCCTTGGAGAGCTGACCAATCTGAGATATCTTACTGTTGAACGTAGCCGTCCTTCAGATCACTTGGAGATGACCTATATTAGTTGTCTATTCTCGGAATGTGGCCTTTTCCCGGATGAAGACAGGGATAGACGCATGGATGCTCTAAGCTCTTCTTTGAGAAACCTTTGTAACCTTGAGGACCTGCATATCAATATGTGGGGCTTGATAGATGGCTTGATACTATTGTCTCCTACCCCAACTCCCTACCGCCTTGAGAGACTCATTGTGTCACCAAAGTGCTGGTTTTCCAGGGTCCCTAGCTGGATTGGGGACCTTCGTAACCTTGTCGAGTTACGATGCCAAGTTGCTGAGCTGCTAAATGATGGCGTTGGTATTCTTGCTGACTTGCCCGCCCTCACTGTCCTCGATATACAAATCCGAGAACCCACAGATGGAATGATTGTGATCTATGGGAGAGGAGCCTTCCCTGCTTTGAAGAATTTTAAGATCCTATTATGCAGCACGTCATACCTGACCTTCCAGGCTGGTGCAATGCCCAAGCTCCAGAAGCTCAAACTAAAGTTCAATGCCAGCAGATTACAGAAGAATGGGGCCGCACCTGCCGGCATCGAACATTTATTAGCACTTGAAGAACTGTCTGCACGAATCGGTTGCTCTGGTGCTGAGGAATCTGATAAGACAAGCATCGACTCTACCTTCAGGAGTGCTATCCACATGCATCCAAGCCATCCTTGTGTTAGAATCAATCTTTTGCAGTATGATTTTACATTCATTGATAGCAAATATTTCCTTCCGGTCCAAAACTAGCAGCTGGTATGTGCACATCTCCACCTCCTTTCGGTTTCTCCCGGTCTCTCTAGTCTCTATATCTTTGTTAATTTGTTTGTTCTCTATAAGCACAACGTGTAATGCTCCTCTAGCTGGCCATGGTACCATTATTTTCTTTGCTATTTAGTAACTATTTCTTGTTCCTCGCAAGGTTTATGTAGAAATACCAAGCTTTTTTGATGTGTCGTGTACACACATTTTAACACTGGAGATGCTCAATTTGTAAACAAGATTTCTACTACCATTTCTGTAAGAATTTGTTTGTCCTGTTAGGACTTTCACGTGTATGGAAATGATCAAATGAAATAGGCGTATGATTAAAGTTCACACTCCAACCGGTCAAATCCTAAACACCCGGCTTGTTCAGATTGTCACAGGGAAGAGTCCATTTTCAGCTTTGCAAATGAGATATTTAAGAAATTCATTTATTTGATTGGGTTTTCTAATAATACATATAATATCTGCATATTGTGCTGCTCCGTTGTGGTCCTCTTCCAGCTTATGTGGCCTGTTGCTGACTTCTTGCTGTAGCCACAACACTGTTACATTAACGCACAAAATGAATTAGCAAATGGCTTGTTCTCAACTCCTAGGCCTGCCTAGGTTTTTACAAAATCTTTGACCACTCTATATTGGCTTTCAGGAAAGGATTCGATCTCACTTTGTGTCATTTGGAACAACATGATCAGAATAGCAATGGAATCTTGCAGGAAGATGCCTCACACATATGACAACAGAGGGAGATGTACTGCTGTTTTTCCCAGCTACCGATTTGCTTCCTGCTACCTTATTTTGTCAACTGTTTTGTCTTGTTCATGGAAGTGGGGTCATGATAATACTTTTCCGCATGATTGTAATAAGGCTGGCGATGAGCATGACCGATGGGCCTCTCACCCAGACTATGAATTATTTCTTATTGTTTTTGTGTGCCTGTTTGCTGAAAGTATTGTACTGTTTGAAAAGACCCATGATAAAACATGTTGAAGATTGTAATATTTTTTTACACAAATGCACGTACATTATGAGTTTGACATTATATGGTGCAAGATGCTCTGTTTCCATGTGTAAGAGTGTAAATTGAGGTGCCTACAATAACTGCCTTGTTGTGCAATTAATGATACATCTCATGCAGGAAAATCATATTGCTAGGCGACCCTTCACTCTTTTTGTTCCGGTAAAATTTTACCGTTTAAAATTCCTCTATCTGTTATGGAAACTTGAGATGTTGATTTGTACTAGTAACCTGCAGCCAGATTAATTCAAGAAACGAAGTACCGAATGGTTGTCCTGAACTTCTACGCATTCCTAATATCCAACAACATTGTTGAGCATTGTATATTGGCTTTCAGGAAAGAAGTGGATTTCAGTTTCTACCATCTGGGACAATGCCCTCTGAACATCAAAGTAATACTGGACGAAGATGTCTCTCAGTTTTTGTCAGCAACAGATGGAGATAAACTGGTGTCCTTCCCAGCTGGAAAATCAAGCAATCGATTTGTGCTTGCGCTACCTTATTGATTGTTTCTTCTCCCCAATTTAAATTTATTTATGCTTGAAATAAGGGTTGGTGACGACAGAATATTGGACTGATTGTGCCTTCCTCCCAGCAACAGTATTGTCCGATCCAGATCCACCCATTTGTCATTTTATCTCAGCCTAAAATAAAACGATTTTTCGATTGATTTTTTCACACTTACAGATCATATTATTATCTATATCTAGGATTATTCTACCGAATTTTAAAACTTCAAAATACAAAATTTGAACGTTTCAAAAAATAACTCCCTGGAGCCCGAGCTCCAAAACGCCACACTATCCCTCTTAGCCTCCTTTTGCTCTTTTTGTTGTTCTTCTACTTGAAACTTTCCATAGTTAGATCAATATATTTTNGTGGTGGTGCACGGACAGATGCCATATAGGCTTGATGTGGGGCCGATTGGACGCTGGAGGCAATCGGGGAGGGCTTGTACGTAAAACGTACCGACACGAACACACACACACTCACACACACACACAGTTTTACCCAGGTTCGGGGCTCTCGTGAGGAGATAACACCCCTACTCCTGCTTCTCTGATGTATATAAATGGATCACAGATGGTTTACAATCTCGCTCCGTGAGCTGGGCAGGAAGAACAACTAACTCTAAGCCTCAACCGAGTCTCAGAACAGCACTCTTGCTCTCCTGCTACCTCTCAGAAACTACTAAGTGTTCGTCCAGCGTCTCTGCGTCTGTCTAGGAATCGTCGATGTAAGAGGAGCCCCTGGTACCCCTTATATAGGGAAACCCGAGGTTACAGTGTAAAACAATGCTACTGGCGCCATACCCCTTGGTCTCCGGCCGACACGGGCGCCGCTGCGCCATACCCAGACCGTGGCAGCGCTGGTCGCCACGGTCCCCTCTGTGTCAGACAGCACGCCCACGCCTAGGCCTAGCGCCACTGTGCCGCGCCACCCGCGTCAGAGGCGTGGCCGAGGTACGGCACGCCGTCCACTTGCGGCACGCCGCCGCCATTGTCTCGCTCCGTGTCCCAAGGAGCTTGGACCACCGTCCGAGATGACTTCCACCCGGCATAGGCATGCCCCATGCTCTTGACTCGGTTTACCCCTTCCTGCACATAAGAACAATGAAGAATACTCCGACATATAATAAGCATGATCCGACACAAGGCTATGTCGGTAAGGCCTGACTCGGACGAATCCGGGTAAGCCAGTATGATATGTCGGTTTCCATTGACTCGGTCAACTCCGAGTCAACCTTATTTTACCATATTGACCCCACTCGGGGGCTTCCCCCCGACATTAGTCCCCGAAGCTGGCGCGGTCCTGCAGCCTCGGATGTAGGGCCACGGCAGGTTTACCCGGAAAACCAGCATTCTTAAGTGATCTCCGACATAACATATGCCGGTAAACCATTTATATGTCGGAAAGCAGCTTTTGCCTTCCCACTGTGATATTCACCTTAGTGTCGGATCGTTCCGAATCACCGGAAGAACCCACAATTCCTCCG
Organism: Puccinellia tenuiflora; assembly: GCA_012064385.1. Classification (NCBI taxonomy): domain Eukaryota; kingdom Viridiplantae; phylum Streptophyta; class Magnoliopsida; order Poales; family Poaceae; genus Puccinellia; species Puccinellia tenuiflora. Next base: position 697,031 of record QRDG01000320.1, on the reverse strand, counting down.
AGTTATTGGTTCCTCTACGTGGCAGAGCATCTCTGCCCAGCGCCTCGACTCTTACGCCCGAATGGACGTGCCACTGGCACGCACGCCACTTGCGTCACGCCGGTCGCCTCGGAGACCGTGCGCACGCAAGCACTTGAGTGTGGTCTTGACCGCACCGCTCGCGTCGCCTCGGGTCCTGCCCGATCAGGTGTGCCGCTCTGAGCCGTTGGCTCTCTGTGGCACATCATGTGGCCGATCGTGCGGCAGTTAAGCCGCTGAAGAAATCGTGGCGGAGATCGTGGGGCTGTAACTCCCCGTCAGTTACGAGATCGTGCGCAGCAAATCCCGCACCCACGATCTCCTCCGGCTACCCATAAATAGTAGGGAGAGGGCACTGTTTCCCCCCTCCGCATTCATTCTCGCCTTTCTCTTCCTTCTCCTCTCCTGCGCGCAGAGCACCGCAACACCGCACGCCTCCGCGCACCACACCGCCGCCGCTTGCACGCACGGACAGCGCACGCCGACGAGCCACCGGACGCCAACGCCGCCGACGCACAGCGCCGCCGTCGTATACCGCGACACCGCGGTAAGATTTCCTTCTCCTCTTCTCTTTTGCGCATTAACGTTTTGAATCTACGGGAGCTCTTGCTCTTCCTCAAGTTCTTCACCGCGGCGACGCATCCGGCGCCGCCGGCGAGATTGTGATTCCAGATGCGGTTTTACCGCCGGTGGACTAGCCGCCGCCACATCTCTTTCCTTTTCTCGTCGCGCACTAGAGCCTTTTGCATTTAGACTAGACTCATGCGTGCATAATCTTCCTCATTCTATTTCTTGCTTTTCTTTCATTTTTCCTTTCTACTGCAATGGTTTTGATCTCCTCACCGGTAACTCCTTTTATAGATCTCCGCAACCTTCCTCCGACATGTCGAACAACCCCAGCCTCGAAGTGGTAGAGGTAGAAGAAGGAGTAACCGAGGAAACCACTCGGGCCAGCTGGGAAGGCTCCTATGTCGGCAGAGCCGACATAGACTGGCTGATCCGGACTCGGCGGATCCCAGCCGAAGTTGAGTGTCGGCTCCCGGGTCCAGAGACATCACCGGATCTGCGAGACGGGGAATATGTCGTCTTCGTCGAGCACTTCGAGCGGGGATTCGGTTTACCCGCCAGCGACTTCTTCCGCAGCTTCCTCAACAAGTTCGGGCTCCAACCTCATCAACTCCCGGCGAACGCCTTCACCACACTCTCTGCCTATGCCTCCTTCATGGAGGGTTATCTCGGCCTCTGGCCCACCGTGGAGGCGTGGTCCAAGTACTTCCACTTCCGGAAGCAGGTCATTCCGAATCCTGCCAACCCGGATGCGGCCCGAGAGATGACGCAATGCGGAGCCGCCACTATCGTACCTCGGCGCGGCTCCATCTTCCCCCGGATCCAAGGACTGGAGTCATGCCGGAAGTGGCAGCGCTCCTTCTTCTACGTGAAGAACTCCACCGAGGTGGACATGATCAACTTGCCGAGTTTCGTCATCGGCCCACCAACCGCGCAACTCAACTGGGGGTACAACCCAACGGATACGGACTTGGTGGTCAACCACATCCACCAGGTCGTCGAGCAGCTCCGAGATGAAGGATTGACTGCAGACGACCTACTTGCAACTTTCATCAGCCGCCGAGTCCTGCCCCTCCAGCGCCGAGTCCACAAGATCTGCCACATGAGTGGCCCGCTGGACCCGACCCGAGTCAGCACCGTCGAGCTGGATAATGCCCAGATTCGGCGGCGCATCAAAGCCATAGCCCGGACCAAGATGCCGGAGACATGGGAATGGGGCAAAGAACCCCACAGCCGGAACAACCTTCCACCGAATGTAAGCACCTCTGCCGACATAACGTTTTCACCGACATAACTCTTATGTCGTTACAACTTTGTACTTGATATTAATCATTCTCCGTTTCCATTACGCAGAGATTCGGTCGGCAGCTGACGGAGGACGGAGAAAACCCCTCTGCCAACTGGGGTAAGGACCGGGTCGAGGCCGATTCGGAAGACCCGGACAACGAGGACAACGTGCCCATCCCGGACGCCAGCTTACTTTCTGCCACGGGTAAGACTCACGCTTCCTCCATCCGAAATTGGTCCGAGGATGAAGACGACGATTGTCGGGTTTTAGAGGTGTATGATCCTCTCCCCATTTCATACTCATATCCGATGTCCCCGCCCTCAGCTGACTCGGACGAGGTGCTCGAGGTGGCACCCCTCGCCACAGGACCCAAGGGCGCAGCTCGGAAGCGCCCAGCGGGAACAGCCGCCTCAGCAGATGCCGGAACTTCCGGCCCCTCTGGTCCCGCAAAGAAGAAACAAAGGACCAAGACAGCGGCGAAACGCCAGCGCCCTGTCACTAAGGGGTAAGATCCCCTCTTGCCGACATATACTTTATGCATTTGATTAAACTTGCTCTTTCTGTATTTCTCCTTTTGACAACATACATTGCTGTTTTGACTTTCCAGCGCGGCCAGATGGACTATCACATGGACTGGAACGCCGCCGATTTGAGCGAAGTGAGTTCAAAGGCACCAGCAGGCCAGATCGTTTCAGAACATCAGGCGGGGCCGAGTCTGGTGGCCCAAAAGATGGCCGCAGCAAAAACTGCCATTCTCGCAGCCGACCAAGCAACTGCGGTAAGTTGTGCCGAATAAACATAACTCGGTTTACTTCTTTCATATAGATATTATCCATCCCCAGTCCCCCGAGATTCGGGTCGAGTGACTGTGGTTCGGCCGAGTAAAGATGACTCGGTTGAATGAGGGTAACTCGGCTTGAATCTTCATAAACAACACTAACATTTCTTCTTTTTAGGCTTGCATGACCAGGCGCACACAACTGCACCGCAAGTTGCTGCTGGAGCATAAAGCGCTTTCTGATAAGTTCAAGCTGCTCCGGGTCAAACTGGACCAAGTAGCGGACTCAGCGCTCAAGGCCGAAGGATTGGAGAAACGGATCTCGGAAATCGAGTGTAAGCCATATTTTTGCCTTTGAACTTATACTTGCATCCATTCTCTCCTTCTGACATCAGCTACCTCGGCACAGCCGCACATAAGGAGCGTGAGCTTGCTCACGAGGCCGAGCTGAAGAGAGAGCAGGAGGAGATATCCCGGCTGAAGGCCGAGCTGGAGCAAACTCGGAGTCGAGCCGCCGAGTCGGAGAAGACCGCCGCCACCGAGAAGCAACTCCGAGAAGAGGAGACTCGGAAGCTCAAGGAATCTCTTGAAGAATCCAAATCCGAGGTTACCTCGGCCGAGAACGAGCTCCGAGATCTGAAGGCCAAGATTGCGCAGTGGCTGGTGGATATCTCCAAAATCAACTCCGAGATGGACGGTAAGCTCCTTCCCCTTCAGCCTTTATTCAATCTATCATTTTTCTTCTCAAGTAACTCATTCTGGCGTTAGCCATTCCTTACTCAGAACGCTTCCCCCACACCAAGGCTGCCGCGGACAAGAGCGCTGCAGAGCACCGGTTCGAGAAAATCCTAGGTGGCCCGATCTCATCCGAGTGGGATATGGACGCCCACTTGGTGGCTCTGAAGGCACGGTTGGTTCCCATGAGGGCTATCGGGATGAACCTCCTCACCGCCGCAATCCGAGCTTACAATGTCCTCTGGCCCGGGTGTGAGGCTCCTGCAGTTGTAGATGAACTGGCCAAGTGCCTGCTGGCTTCCGAGGCAAGACTCGATGATTGGCGGTCATCCGCCGCCCGAGTCGGAGCGGATGAAGCGCTGACTTACGTGCTATCCTGGTACGAGGAACTTGACCTCGATATGCTGAAAACAGTGCGGGATGGGTCCAGGTGGCTCTCTGACCCGGAACACATCCAGCGCCGCCAAGAGTTGGCTCACTCGCTCATCCAATACGCCCCGGTACACAGCTTTGTCCCGGGTGAGAGGGTTCCTCACTCGGAAGAATTGGAGGTTGACAGCGAGGAGGAATACGCAGACGAAGAAGAAGTTGATGAGGAAATCCAAGCTGATACTCCTCCCGACACAGCCACAGGCACCTCCTCAGCCGCTGCGACCAAGGATAGCGCCGAGATCCCGTCCTCGGAACCAGCCAAGACCGATGCCACTACCTCTGCTCCAAGTAGCTAGGATCCTGCTGCCTAGACTTAGAGAAAAAACTCAAACCATCAAATCCCCGGAATGCCGGGTGCAAATGTAATATAAACCTTTAGCTTTTTTATGCTTGGTACTTGGTTCGTTTACTTTGCACATTTTTAGCATGGTTTATTTACTATGCCGAATCATTCTGAACCGAGTCCCCGAGCTCGTTTTCTTGTTTACCATACTTAGCAATCTCTGCCCTTGCCTACCTCTTATGGGTTTCATGGCATTCGGGTCACAAAACTACCGAGATACGGCATACAATACTAAGAAACTTTGAGTCAAAGCTCACAATCATCCGACATAAAAGTTAGTAACAAAACAACTTGGGCCGAGTCCCCGAGTTTGTTTTCTTGTTTACTATCCTTTGCGATCTCTGCCCTTGCCTACCTCTGATGGGTTTCATGACATTCGGGTCACAAAATCACAAAAACATAGCACACAATACTCAAAACTTTGAAACACGGTCTAGAGCCATCCGACACAAAACAGAAAAGAAAACCGAGTCGCCCCTGGACCGAGTCCCCGAGTCTGTTTTCTTGTTTACTATCCCTTGCAATCTCTGCCCTTGCCTACCTTCAATGGGTTTCTTGGCATTCGGGTCACAAAATCACAAAAACATAGCATACAATACTAGCAAACATGGAAGCGCGATTTTTGAAGCCACCCGACATAAAGGAAACAGAGATAAACAAACATACACACAAGATTCATAGCAAGGCAGTCCCCGAGTTTCATTTCGGGGTGCCGACATTTCATTTCAAAGTTTCGAGATACATACAGTGAGTCCTTAAGAGTAAAAAGGGCGAAGAAGAGCTACATTCCAAGGTCGCTTGGTCTCCTCTCCGGATCTATCCATTCGGTTCTTCACCTGTGCCTGGGCATCAATAAGATAATATGCATCGTTGTTCAAAGCTTTGCTCACAATAAATGGCCCTTCCCAAGGAGGCGATAACTTGTGCATTCCGGCGGTGCGCTGTACCAGCCTAAGGACCAGGTCCCCTTCTTGAAACTTGCGAGGATTTACTTTCCGGCTATGATAGCGTCGGAGATTTTGCTGATATATTGCGAATTTGGACAATGCCAATTCTCTTGCTTCCTCGAGCAGATCGACGTCATTTTCTCGGGCTTCCCTTGCCTCAGACTCGGTATATAATGCGACTCTTGGCGAGTCATGCTTATGTCGGTTGGCAGAACTGCCTCTGCTCCATAAACCAGGAAGAATGGCGTGTAGCCAGTGGAGCGATTCGGCGTGGTCCTTAGACTCCACAGCACTGCTGGGATCTCATCCAGCCAACAACCCGGAGCACGCAACAGTGGCTCAATCAACCGGGTTTGATGCCGGATAAGACTAAGGCATTTGATCTTTCCACCTTGTCCATTGGACTGCGGATGCGCAACCGAGGCTAGGTCTAGCCGAATTCTCTTTTCCTGGCAAAACCGAGCAAAGGCTCCCTCTGCAAAATTGGTGCCATTATCAGTGATAATGCTATGCGGGTGCCCATACCTTAGGATAATATCCTTTAGGAATGACACGGTGTGCGGCCATCGCACTTTCTGATTGGCTTCACCTCGATCCACTTGGTGAACTTGTCCACCATCACCAGGATGTGAGTCATGTTACCTCGGGCTGGTTTGAATGGTCCCACCATATCCAGACACCACACAGCAAATGGCCAAGTGATAGGAATAGTCTTAAGAGCTGATGCCGGCATATGAATCTTGTGAGCAAACCTCTGACATCCTTCACATTTCCGGACAATATCTTCTGCTTGTTGCAAAGCGCTGGGCCAGTAGAACCCATATCGGAATGCTTTAGCCACTATAGCTCGGGAAGAAGCGTGATGACCCACTCCCCCTGGTGAATATCTCGGAGGATTCTTTCTTCCCTCTTCTGGTTCGACACAGCGCTGAAGCACAGTGGTCACACTTCTCTTGTACAGCTCACGATTGATGATGGTGAAGGATTTGGATCGCCTTTGAATTTGTCTGGCCGAGACCTCGTCACTCGGCAGAGTACCATCCAACATGAATGTCATGATGGGTTGTGCCCATGTCGGGACAGGGCGAGTGCCGGGTACAGGCTCGTCGATTTCCATTGCATCCACCGACATCACCGCGCCCGACATAAGCTGGTGAGCCCCCGAGTCCTCCCAAGGAGTTCCCGAGTTCCGCCAAGCAGCTTTCCAATTCTCCAGCATAGTCGCCGAGTCTTGCTGAATGTAATCGACATCCATGGAAGTCCCCGGGTCCTGCGCAGCAGTCCCCGAGTCCTGCAACTTGCTTCCGACATCTACATCCATCGGGATGACACCAAGTTCCGGATTACCCGGAATGAATATCGATTCTGATTCGGGTGAAGGCTTGATTGATGGCTTGTGAAGATGCTCCAGTGACACTCCGGGCGGAATGGCTTGCCGATATGACCCAATCTTGGACAACATGCTGCACTCTCATTATCCGTCCGCCGAATGTGCGTGAACTCGCACCCATCAAAGAATCCTGAAATCTTCTGGACATGGAACCGGTATGCCGCCATATTGGCATCTAGGGCATCCCAGTTGCCTGAAGTTTGCTGAATCACCAAGTCCGAGTCACCATAGCAGATGATCCGGCGGATTCCGATTTCTCTGGCCACCTTGAGTCCATGAATCAGTGCTTCATACTCGGCGACATTGTTGGAAGCTGCAAAGTGTACTTGCAATAACGTATTTCAGCTGATCTCGCTTTGGCGAGGTGAGAACCACACCAGCTCCCAGGCCATCCTTTACCTTGGACACGTCAAAATGCATTCTCCAGTATTGGAGTCCGGCAGGGACGGCCTCATATTCCATCTCGCCCAGTCCACGAGGAACTCGGC
>QRDG01000320.1:493545-688102 GCA_012064385.1 Puccinellia tenuiflora | reverse complement strand
CTTCCTTCCTTCCGAGTTCTGGCCCCAATAGGGACCCTCATTCTTCTGGCGCTGGCTGCTGCCGGCACCCGCTTGATCTTGGTCGACAGCTGCGACATGGTCCAACCCGTACCGGTAATCCGGTCGATCGTCTCTTCTCTTGTTTCGGTTATCCGGGCGATCGCTACGCCGGCTTGATCTATCTCGGTCTTGAGCAGGATATCTTCTGCCCACGTCAACCTGGGTCAGCAAGGGCTGTGTCGGGTCACCGAGTGCATAGCTGTCAGCAATTGACATTGTCTCGGCCAAGGTGGCCGGCATTTCCCTCTGGAGTCTCTGCCAAAGCATGGAGCCATGTCGGCATCCTTGCGCAAACCAGGCAATGGCTTGTGACTCAATCACTCCTTCACAGGAGTTCCGGATCGTGCTCCACCGGGTCAGATATTCCCGGTCTGTTTCGTCTTCTCGCTGCCGACACATGGACAGCTGCTGAGGTCGATTCGGCCTCTTGTAAGTGCTGGAGAAGTTGCTGACGAAAGCGTCGGAGAAGTCGAGCCAGCAGTCAATGCTATTCTCCTCCAGATTGTTCAGCCAGATTCGGGCCGGTCCCTCTAGCATCTGCGGTACATACCGCACGGCCCATCGGCGACTGCCACCAGCGATATGCACCGTTGTGACGTACTCTGTCAGCCAGTCCTCCGGTTTGGTGCTGCCGTCATAGGTCTTTGCACCCCGGGGGAGCTAGAAATTCGGCACCGGTGCCTGTTTCATGATCCGGGGTCCAAAGCACGCAGGACCCGGTGGGCCTTGCTCCTCCAGCAGTTCAGACAGATAGATTCTGTCCAGCTTGTTGCGGACATCATGAGCCGGTAGCTGGCGAGCTCCCAGCCTAGCACCGAGTGCGCCCTCGGTTGCCAGATCTCTGTATCTTGTATACCCGGCACGCTCCATGGCCGAGTAACCATCATCATATCGGTCAGCGGCCGGCTCAGCATACCCGGCACCCGCTTGCTGACGAGGTGGATTGGGTGCCGGATACTGAGGTGGCTGACCCGGATTTGCCGGATTAACTCGGTTGGCTTCATGTCTACCCTGAACAGGTCCTAGAGCTCCCTGTCCGGCATTGCCTTGAGCAGCCTTCTGCTTTCCGGCATACACCGGATCATACGCCTGTAGCTGTTTGTTCTTGCCAGAGTTCACACTCTGGCCACGGCTTGCGCCGACATACGGCGATGAGGCTTGTCCCTTGGACACTCCTCCGGCACCTCCACCCGAGTAAAGGTACCCGGATCCTCCTACACCCGGATTTGCATTCCGGAATGCCTCATTCTGTCTGTTGGCTACAGCTACCAACTCATTAACTCGGTCCTGCTGCCTATCACGAGCTTCACCGGCTAAATTAGGTAACTCAGCTATAGCAGCCTCAGCAGCTCTAAGATTTTTGCCCGGGGTACTGTACTTCGGCCGGCCTGCCGACGCATAACTAGCAGTTTTACCAGATCTAGTTCTACCATCTCTAGCTATTTCGGCATTGAGGTCTCTACCTCTAGCACGTACTTCATTTATGCGACTAACCGGGTTAGCCACCGGTGTGAAACCATGAGCGATATTGTACTCACGGAGGGAGATGTCGAAGTCCTGCTTGACTCGGGCCACCTCCTGAGCCTCTCGGAGTATCTCCTGACGCTGCTGCTCCAACTCCGCCTGAGTCAGAGCAACATCTGCGCTCGGAGCCACTGGAGTCGTCAGCTTCTCGATCGTGCCCTGAAGAGGACTCGGCGTCACCGGCACAGCAGATGTACCGGCCTGCTCCAGACGATTCTCCGGCCTCTCCAGCGGCGGGCGCGCCGTCCTGGTAGTTCTGGTGCTGATCTCGGCCACCCCGGTACCAGCAACCGGGGCAGTCATCATGACCTCTGCACAGCTAGCAGTGGGACGGGCGATACGTCGGCCGCGAGCTGCGCACACAGCGGGGGGATCCGCTGCAACCTGCACCCTTTCGGGAAATCGGCAGGGAACCTCGGTGGCGATGTAGACGGTGAAGGAGCCGAACTTGATGAGGCAGCCGTTCCGGGGTAGTGGCCTGCTGCCGAAACAGCCGGCGTTGTCGCTGACGACGTTGAGCGAGCCGAACTTGTGGACAAGGCCACAGAGAACGCGCTCACCCGACTCGATGAAGGAACCCGCACTACTAGGAAACAAGCTATAGGTGGGATGCTATTTTGTGGCGCACCAATATTTCATGCGCCACTAAATTTTTTTTTGTGGCGCACCAGTTGCCATGCGCCACTAAAAGAAGAAATTCTGTGGCGCATCTGGAGTACATGCGCCACTAAAAGAAGACATTCTGTGGCGCACCTTCCTCCATGCGCCACAGAAATTCTGTGGGCCCCACAACCAACGGCTAGCTTGCATCCTACGCCGCCTTTTCTGTGGCGCATGGAGCAAGGTGCGCCACAGAAATGTACATTTCTGTGGCGCATCTGGCCACATGCGCCACAGAAATATGGTGGGCCCGGCAACAATGATTAGGGGCTGCACAATTCTGTGGCGCATGGGTCCACATGCGCCACAGAAAGTGACATTTCTGTGGCGCATGTGGTTCCATGCGCCACAGAATTGTGCAACTTTTTTTCACCCCACGCACCCCCCCCCCCCCGTGGATCGCCTTTTTAGTTTTGCACGAAGTGAAAGAAAATGATAAAAAATTCAAAAAATAAAATCCTTTTAGATGTATGGAAGGTTTAGGGTCTAGTTTGTAGGAAAAATTTGAAATACACATTTTGACCTTTTTTCCAATAGTAGGTGAAGAAATATTAAATTGGCCATAACTTTTGCATACGACGTCGAAAAAATGCGTATAATACCTTAAAAAAAACTAGAGAAAATTTCGGAACCGCCCAGGGTTTACCCGGTTAGCCTTTTTTTAGATTCTCAAAATTCCAAACGAAAAAAAAGTTATGGCGAACAGAAGAATTTTCCCAGCAAAATCAAAAAAAATTCAAAAAAAAGGAAAAAAAATTCTGTGGCGCATGTCTAGCCCATGCGCCACAGAATTGTTGGGCGGGATTCCAAATTTCGAATCCCGCCCGCACCCCCTTCTCTCCCTCTCTTTTCTCCTTCTCTCCTCCACTTCTCCTCTCCTCCACTTCTTCTCTCCTCCACTTCTCTCCCCTTTTCCTCTCCTCCACTTCTCCTCTCCACTTCTCTCCCCTTCTCCTCCCTCCTCCATCTCTTCTCCTCTACTCCTCCATCTCTTCTCCTCCCTCCTCCATCTCTTCTCCCCTACTCCTCCTCCACCTCCACCTCCACCTCCGGCGACCTCCTCCACAACTCCGGCGACCTCCTCACCACCCCGGCGACCACCTCCACAACCCCGACGACCTCAACCCCGACGACCTCCACCTTCGGTGACCTCCTCCTCCACCTCCGGCGACCTCCTCCACCACCGGCAACCACCTCCTCCTCCACTCCGGTGACCTCGGCCTCCACTCCGGCGACCTCCTCCTCCACTCCGGTGACCTCATCCGGCGACCTCCGACGACCCCTTCCTCCACCCACGGCAACACGGTCTCCGACGAGCTCCGACGAAATTCCGGCGAAAATCCGGCGGCCAGATCTAGATCCAGATCTGGATCTAGATCTGGCCGCCCTTTTTTTTGAAATTCAAAAAAAATTCTGTGGCGCACCAAGGTGGGATGCGCCACTAAAATATTTCTGTGGCGCACGGTGCTGGGATGCGCCACAGAATTTGGCATTTCTGTGGCGCACCACCGGCGTGCGCCACAGAAATATATTTTAGTGGCGAGGATTTAGTGGCGCATCCACTATTTCCAGGGATGCGCCACAGAATTGTAAAAAGGTGCGCCACTGATAGCCTGTTTCCTAGTAGTGCCGTCCGGATGAACACACCAGCCAGCGCCGCTGCTGGCACCACGGTGGGTGCCAACTGTCGTGGTGGTGTCACGGCAGATGCCATATAGGCTTGATGTGGGGCCGATTGGACGCTGGAGGTACCGGGGAGGGCTTGCACGCACGGCGTACAGACACGAACACTCACACACTCACACACACACACACACGATTTTACCCAGGTTCGGGGCTCTCGTGAGGAGATAACACCCCTACTCCTGCCTGCTACTTGATTTATATGGGGATTACAACTGGTTACAAGCTTGCTCCTCGAGCTGTATGCGAAGAACTGCAAGATCTAAGCCTCAACCGAGTCTCAGAACAGCTCTCTGGCTCTCTTCTAGCTCTCAAGGAAAGACGTATTTGCTCAGCGTCTAGGCTCCAATGAAGTGTTGCCCGTCCTTCTAAGAGGTACCCCTGGTACTCCTTATATAGGGAAACCCAGGGTTACAGTATAAAACATTGCTACTGGCGCCATACCCCTTGGTCTCCGGCCGACACGGGCACCGCCGCACCATGCCCAGACCGTGGCAGCGCTGGTCGCCACGGTCCCCTCTGCATCAAACAGCTCGCCCACGCCTAGGCCCAGCACCACTGTGCCGCGCCGCCCGCGTCAGAGGCGTGGCCGAGGCTTGGCATGCCGTCCACTTGCGGCACGCCGCCGCCCTTGTCTCGCTCCGTGTCTCAAGGAACTCTGTCCATCTTCCGGGATAACCTTCAACAGACATAAGTGTGCCCTAAGCTAGTAACTCGGTTTACTCCTTCCTGCACATAAGAACAACGAAGGATAGTCCGACATATAATAAGCATGATCCGACATAAGGCTATGTCGGTTTGACCTAACTCGGACGAATCCGGATAAGCCAGTATGATATGTCGGTTTCCATTGACTCGGTCAACTCCGAGTCAACCTTATTTTACCATATTGACCCCACTCGGGGGCTTCCCCCCGACAGCGGTGGACGCGGGCCTCCTCCTCCTCCTGGTGCTCGTCGTGCTCCTGCGCGATTCCTCCACGAGCGGTGGCGGAGAGAAAGAGAGAGAGGACGGTGGCGGCGTGTGGGGGCGGTGGTGGTGCGGCGGCGGGGTGGTACGCGCATGCGGGATGGCCAGTTTGGGAAATTTGGGAAAGGAGAGGCCGGCGCAGGGAGGGCCCACATGTAAGTGGGCGCAGAAATATTCTGTGGCGCATCCCCGCCTGGGTGCACCACAGAAATGTGAGATTTTGTGGCGCATCCCTGCCTGGGTGCGCCACAGAAATGTGATATTCTGTGGCGCATCCTCTGTTGTGATGCGCCACAGAATTAGGTGGCCTAAAACTTTAAAAAGAAGTGCTGCTGTTGCAAGGATGTTGGTCTGCCAACCAGGACGCACCTCGGCAGGCTCGAGGGCCTGCCGAGGTGGCGCCTGTTGCACCGAATCATGTCCGCCTTCGCTTCTTCCTAGTATCTATCGATTTGACTGGAGCTCATCTTAATGACCATGGTTGCTATAGATAAAGCAGAAATGAGAAACAAGAGTATGTTAAGTAGAACCGCAACATGCACACGCGCGCACACACACACATGCATGGTCTCCGGAAAAATTTGGCATGACCTCTCCTAAATCTAGGACATATGGGTAGTGCAAAAATTTGCCGAAACGGAAGTTAATCGACATTTCGGCAAACATCCATGCACCACGCTGGCGCAAGCAACAACAAAAAGTTTCTTCACACATGCAAAAATTCATGCACACCACACAAGTTTCATGTACAAGCATCATCTCGCCATCATGCAAACCGCCCGTCGACAAGCGCTTCACCTACAACCATACACATCGCCGGCCACACAAAACATGCATATGCATGTCCATCCAACTATACTCACCTAGTAGGTTTGTCACCGAGACGTGACCGCGATCGATGAGAGAGAGTGTGTGGTGTTGGAGAGAAAAAGAGATGTATTTGGGAGAGGAGGAGAGTATATATGGAGCCTCCCCCGGCCCTCACCAATTATCTACCAAACAAAGTAGCTTTAACTACAAAAAATGGAGAAAAGTATGGGCAAAATGAGATGGGAGGGAGGAGGAACACGAGCTAGCAAGGTGGGGAGGAGAGGGGAAGAAGAAGACACAATGGGGATAGGTAGGAGGGGCTGCCACTTTTGTATTTCTGGACAGCAATTCTGTGGCGCATGGATCAACATGCGCCACAGAAATGCTACTTTCTGTGGCGCACGGTGTTAGATCCGCCACAGAAAGTTGCATTTCTGTGGCGCATGTGTATCCATGCGGCACAAAAATGGCTCCCCCAATTATTGGTGCCAGGGCCCACCCATATTTCTGTGGCGCATGGGGTCAGATGCGCCATAGAAATACAGATTTTTGTGGTGCATCCTTTTTCATGCGCCACAGAAAAGGAGGGGTAGGATGCAATCCAGCCGTTGGTGGTGGGGCCCACAAATTTTCTGTGGCGCATGTGCGTTGGTGCGTCACAGAATAACCTAATTCAGTGGCGCATGGCTTAAACATGCGCCACAGAAAGGGGAGGATTTCTGTGGCGCACCTCCCACGGTGCGCCACAGAATATTTTCTGTGGCGCACGGCCATTTTGTTGCGCCACAGAATAGCTTGCTACCTGTAGCTAGTTTCCTAGTAGTGCAAGCATGCATGGAACCAATTTATTGCAAAGACCAGAGAACAAAACACAAACAAACTGAAAGTAAAAACAAACTGATGCTCTAAGAACAACACATAATGTGTAAAGGAATAAAAATATAGTACCATGAGAGAAACCGATGATTGTCGATGAAGAAGGGGATGCCTTGGGCATCCCCAAGCTTAGACGCTTGTGACTTCTTGAATATTTCAGAGGAGAGTCCATGGGGAGCCTACCCAAGCTTAGACTTTTATCCTTTCTTGATCTTCCTTCATCACCTCGCACTTGGATACTTGAAAACTTCCTTCCCGCAAAACTTATAGCAACTTCATTAGAGGGGTTAGTACACAAAAATAATATCTTCCTTCATTTCCAAAGCACATATCATGAACTTATTTTTTAAAACATTAGCTACTGTCACAAAGGTCTAAGTAAAGGTCTAGCTTTGAAAAGAACTTCACTTTGCCCATGAAAGAAGCAATGCAAAACTAAGGACATAATCTGTCAAAAACAGAACAGACTGTAAAGATGAATTTTTTCGGGGCACTAATGGACCTCAAATCAGAAAACTTAAAACTAGATAAAGGTAGACAAAATCCTGATGCTTTCTGTCAAATATTTGCAGCCACAGGTGACGTCCTGTGATGTTTTCGATTTTCTAACAGTGAAGAACATAAATCTGTTTCTGGACAGCAAACTCACCAATTAGTGTTCCTCTCTTTAGAGGCTATTCTTGGCACCAAAAACCAAAACAAAAAGATTCAAGGGAGTTGTTACAGAAGTAAAATCACCCAAACTCACACAAAACAGTAGGTAAACATAAAATGGGTTGCCTCCCATAAGCGCTTTTCTTTAACACGTTTTAGCTAGGCTTGATAATTTTAATGATGCTCTCATAAGAATAAGACTTGAAACACAAAGAGAGCATCAAGAAGCAAATATCAAACACATTTAAGACTAACCCACTTACTATGCATAGGAATCTTGTAATCAAATAAATCCACGAGGAACATAGTGATAAGCATAGGAAGATTAAACAAGAGCAATTTCAAAACTTTCAACGTAAAGAGAGGTGTTTTAGTGACATGAAAATTTTCATAACCATATTTTCCTCTCTCAAAATAATTTCCAGTAGCATCATGAACAAACTCAACAATATAACTATCACATAAACCATGCTTTTCATGATCTACAAACACATAATTTCTATTAAGCTCCAAAATAGTATGACCAAAATAAACAGAAGTCATGACCTTTCCATCCCATTGTTAAACATGTTTCTTTTTTGTTTTCTTTAAGTTTGGGTGATGTTTAATAGGGGAATCATGGTCATAAGTGTAGCAAGCATCAATTTCCTCAAAAAGGGATATTTCAAGAGAATCCATAGGTATATAACATTCATCCTCCTTTGGTAAGCATGGAGGGGAATCAAATAATGTAAGAGTTAAAGAGTTACTCTCATTAGAAGGTAGGCATGGGTAGCTAATCCATTTTTCTTCCTTTTGTTCGTCACTCTCTTCCTCTTTTTCATCCAATGAGCTTCCAGTTTCAGCAATTTCTTCTTCCACGATTTCCTACAAGGCATTAGTCTCTTTTTTTGGAGGATAAGTTCTCTCAAGAAATTCAGTAATATAAGGATTATCATTGTAATAATCAAGGCAATATCCAAGTATATCAAAATTTCAGTTTTGTAAGAAGCCTCATTATTATCTTTAAGCACAAAAGTAATTAGGCACCCATAAAAACAACAAATTCTTTAATTTGTTCAAGATTATCAAAATCATAGTTTCCTTTAGCATAAGAAGCCAATATTCCATTATCATTATTATCACATTGGAAAGGGAGGTGTTTATGCCTTCTACAGCAAAAAGATTCATTAAAGCACTAGGATTCATCATATGTAGAGCAAAAGTTTTTAGCAAGACTATTCAATTTATTTATTTGTGCCCATAAGTGTTTCCCTTTTTCAGACAAGTTTTAGAGCAAATGAAAGGCAAAACAAGAATAACAAAAAAATATACTAGGCAAGACAATAACAAAGTAAAGTGAAAGGATGTGTGAAACTCCCTAGCTGAAGCTTCCAAGACCCCGGCAACGGCGCTAGAAAAAGAGCTTGATGACGTGGATCACACATTCACTGGGGAACCCCAAGAGGAATGTATGATGCAGCAAAGCAGCAGTTTCCCTTGATTACAAAACCAAGGTTGTCAGATCCAATAGGACTTGGAGAAGGCTTAGCGAGGTGTCAATCTACTCTGGCACTTGTAGATTAACGCGGACCTGCACACAATCACAAACAAGTACTTTGCCCCAACGAAACAGAGAGGTTGTCAATCTCTCCGGCTTGCCGAACACAATGGATTAATTGTGCAGATGTAAAATATGATGAGAGTGAAATATGACCAGTGAGCAAATGATGATGAAAAGCTATTAGAACGGTAGTAAACAATATAGGAAAATAGGACCGGCGTCCATGGTTCACTACTGGTTTCTCTCCAAAAGATATACATGATGGGTAAACAAATTACAGCATGGCAATTGACAGAATTGTGGACGCACAACAATGCTATCATAAAACAATATAGTTCACCGTTTCATCTAATATGGGCATTACATCAAAATACATAGACCGTTATCCAACCGCGTCTATGACTAATAATCCACCCCGGGATCGCTATCCAGCATGTCACCCAGAAGTATTAAGTTGCAAGCAATAGATCATTGCAATAAGCAAAGTGCATAATGTAAGCAATGTAAATAACACAAGGAAATCACACCGTTGTTTTCTCCCTAGTGGCAACAGCACATCTTTAGTCTTGATCGTTTCTGTCAACCCGAGCTCAGACAAAAAGAGGCATGAACCCACTATCTAGCATAAATACCCTCTCTGAAGACACTAACAATTACTTGGCCAAAGCATCCACTAGCATCGGAGAGCATGCAAGATCATAGATAAAACATAACACATAGATGAACAAAAGTAATGATTTCCACAATTGTAGCGCCCCGACCCCAGAACTATACAGTGAAACGTTGTGTAACCGGTCATGCTACACAATCGAGGGTTATTGGGTTTACCAATCCCAAGCCAAAACTCATTGACAGGTGTGCTCGGAATGGATCATCGGCACATAACACCTCGATCATGCCATAAGCTCAGACATCGCTTTCACGTATAGTAAAGAGACCGAGACTTGTGGAACAAACTGGCGCATTGCAGACTCTATGACACAAAACTCATATAGCAACTCATATATGAGAAAGATACAAATATTACACATCAAAAGGTCACAGACCATCAATTCATCAAGCGGAAGCGAAGTAGCGTTGTCTAATACAACAAGATCCAAATATAGGGACTAAGAGGCCTACACATAAAGTAAAACCCAGCCAGTTTGCTCCACGGTCCCAAGCTGACACCTGGGAACCCCAGACCACTAGTCGATGTCCACGAAGAACCCACCTAGCTGCTCGGTGTCGTCCTCCTCTATAATACAAATATAAAGGCAGCAAAGAGAGACTGAGTACGACGTACTCGCAAGTTTAGTAGGGCGATATAGGCCCAATGATTGACGGAGGCTCTAAAGCTGTATATGTAGTTCTTTTGCACAAAGCTATTTTTCATAAACTGAAACATAATTGACACATGGCATTCGTCTACTCAGAATAGTTTTTATAAAGGGGGTAAGAGAATAAACTTTTCATCTTCGGTTCTCGTCGAAGCTACTCATAGCCAAACCCACTCATCTCCACCAAGGCACCCCCTCGAACCACCCTCGAGGAAGTGAACCTTTATCACACGTTGATTATGCAACCTTTAGCTGCCATATCAATTAGGTTAAGGTTCTCTATGGTCTTATCGTCTATTCCCAAGTTGTCCATAACCGCGGACACGGCTTTTCGAAAAGATTAACCCTGCAGGGGTGTACTAATTTACCCATTGGTACCGTCCGGCTCACCTGAGTGGCCCTCTTCCGGGGAAGGCCGGCAAGCGGGCGCGGTTAAACCTTTACCTCGCGTGAGACTATCCAAGAGTCATCTGTTGCCACAGGGCAAGTTTACCCAGCCTATTTCAGCCCATGCCCCATCGCCACGTCCTAAACACAAATCCTCATCAACATCATCTTTCCACTCACACGCAAATGGAAAACCGAACTAGAGGACCCTTGGATACGCCCGCACAAGTTATTCGGTTAGTAAGGCGCCCATACACCCACCAATGGCAGCACGCTCGTCTTGGTTCAAGAGGTAAAGAACTCGCACCTAAGGGCAAGAGTGAGGCAAAACACCATCCCCGATGGCAACTCACCCAAGCCGTCTTAGCATTTTAATTAAGCACCCCACATATTCACCATGTCCGAACCATTCCATCAACATCAACAATTATGGAATTTAACAACGAACATTGCTAGCATTTGACTAAGCATGGCTAAGCATAACTAAACATATAACTACAACAATTATATCCTTGTATCCGGCCAACACATCAACACTAAGGTTCATAGGTAGGGATACATGTGATTGGCTCGAGGAAAAACATGCATTCATAGGATACTCTATGTCTTGGACAAAGTCATTTGAATCGCATGCAATATTATGGTGGATAAAATAAGTTGATAAAAACCATAGGATGCTAGATGCCAAGAAGGTTAGGTTATCTCTTGCCTTGCTGCCGGGGCGCGTAGTACTGCTCGTCGGGGTAGGTAGCGTTAACCTCGACTCCGGAATCTATCGATACCCAAAATAATACAAAAGAACAATAAATCACACGAACACAAAGTGCAATGCTCAATCACATGATGACATGTCAAGTTGATGCAAAGATAACATCATTTAATTTATCTAACTAATTAAATGGAGTTCCAAATAATCAGAGCAATTATTTGGAAACAACCCCATATTTTTCTTAGTGACCACATTCTTCATAAATTATTAAATTATGAGAGAAGTGGCTCAATATGCATGAACATGACATGAAATGGGTAGGGTTTGTCATTTCGATCATTTTGGTAATTTATTTGTAATTTTCATAGCACCGATGAATAAATAGCAATTTAATTAAAATTGAATTCAAATCATTTAAACAAATTATGAATAACATCAACTAAATTTTTGTGATCATGACATGATATTAACATGGTTGAATAGCATTTGGCCTATAGATCACATTGATATTTTATTCCAAAAAATTTGGAAAAATATTTAGTAAGTTATGAATTTTCCCAATTTTGGTATAATTTAACCCATTTTATTAATTCTTGAATAAAGGCAAATTTATTTAATCAAAAGGGAAGTTCAATGTTACCAAAGGATAGGAAATGTTTTTTCTGAGCAATTTCATATTTAACTTGCAATTTTTGGAACCTTATTTGAAAAGATATTAAAGTTTTCATTTTTCCCTTTTATTTAAAAAGGAAAACTAAGGCCAGACAGGCCGGCCTCAGACCGGCCAGGCCGGGAGAAAGGCCGGGCAGGTGCCCGAAGGCACCGGCCTTTGGCCGGCCCAGGCTGGGCGCAGGCCGGGGCAGTGGCCGAAGCGGCCAGTCTCTGGCCGGCCAGGCCGGGCGCGCAGGCCGGGCACCAGCCCGAGGCATCCGGCCTCAGGCCGGCCCAAGCCTTGGCCAGGCCGGGCACACAGAACACGGCGACGCCAGCGACCGTGGGGATTGACCGGCGGCGAGAAGGGGAAAAATCGGACGCGGGAGAGGGATAGCAAGCACGCATGCCTCACCTTGAGTTGATGGGTGGGGCCGGTGTGGAGAGGGGACGGACGGCGGCGACCGAATCGGGCCGGCGGAGCTCGGCCGGGGGCGGGCGGCGTTGAGGACGCCGGTGTCGATCTGGCCGGTCCCGGCTCGATTCCACGCACCAGGAGGGAGAGGAGGATGCGGCGAAGATGATGGTCGCCTTCGATCTACGAGGGGCGGCTCCGGTCGGTGGCGATGCGGCGGCTAGCGGCGGCGGTCGGCGTCGGGCACGGAAACGAGCTAATCGCCTAAATCGATCCGGGAAACAAGGGGAAAAAGGAGAGAGGCGGGTGAGGGGAGCAGTGGCGTCCTCGGCGTGGTCCTTGACCACCAGGGAGAAGCGGCAGCGCGGCATGGGCATCGGAGGAGGTGGCGGCATGGCGCCAGTGCCATGGCCGCCACTGTGCGGGAAGAGATTTTTGCGGAAAACCCCCCGGCAACTTTTGAATTAATTGCAAAAAGGTCCTTAGCAGATTTTAGCAATTTAATTGAGGCACCAGGACATTTTTATAAATTCCAGAAAAACTCATATAAGCTTCCCTTGTCCTTTAGAGGCTTCAAAAAAATTGGGGTGGCAAAATAAAAAGTTTTGACCCGCATTTGTTCACAGGGTTTAATTGAAGGCATTTTTGATGAATTGCAAAAAGCATTTAATTGGAGCAATTAACCATTTCCAAAAATAGTGAATTTAATCATGGAGGCTCTAACAATAACATTGAAGCACTCCATGATTTTAGTTTGAATTTTTGGAATGTTTAACTTGGTTTCAAAAATAGGAAAGGAATTTAGCCAATTTGAATTCTCATATTTATTTCTCATTTGGCAATAAGTAGAAATTGAGAATTGGTTTCCAAAAGTAAACTTGGAACTTCCTAAACCATTTGGAAGTCCAAGAATGATTTGGTTTGCTAAGTTGAGCATTGTCATTGGTTTGGATGTTGGGAAGTTTGCCTCCCCATTTCAATTTGTTTCCAAGTGAAAGTTAGAAATGGCAAATGCATATGGATGCTATGATGCAAACATGAAAACAAAAAGTGGAAAAATTCTTCGTATTTTTCATTACCAGGTTGGGGCTGTTACAACAATTCATCAGATCCGTGGAAACACAATCATGTAGCAGTTACACATAATATGATCTTGATCATGATAGGCAGCTCACAAGATCTAAGCAATGGAGACAAGGAGAAGGGACAACCATCTAGCTACTTCTATGGACCCGTAGTGCCGTGGTGGACTACTCACGCATCACTCCGGAGGCAGGCATGGTGGTGTAGATGCCTCCGGCGATGATTCCCCTCTCCGGCAGGGTGCCGGGTAGAGCTGCAGAACCCTCCCGAACTAGGGTTGGCGATGGCGGCGGCCTTGGACGTCTTCTGAAAAATATGGTCGGGTCTTTAGGGTTTTCGTGTCGAAGACGAATTTATAGACGAAGGGGCAACTCGAGTCGATGAAGGAGGCGGCAAGGTGCGGCCAGCCCCTGGGTCGCGCCTGTTGGCTGTGTGGCCCCTCCTGGAGTCGACCTTCTAGCTCCGGACTTGTTCCTTTGTGAAAATAATTCACGTAAATTTCCAGCTGATTCCGAGAAACTTCCTCAAACAACTTTTCTGAAACAAAAATAAAGCTGAAAACAGGAACTGGCACTGGTGATCTCGTTAATAGGTTAGTTCCATAAATCATGCCAAAATGATATAAAAACATTATAAAAACATGTGACACTGATATATAATCAAGCATGGAACATCAAAAATTATATATACGTCGGAGACGTATCAACGCCATGCGCTGCGCCTCCCTCTCCCTCCCTGAGGCGCTCTACATTGCCGGCGGCCCCCTCCTGCACGTCGTCCAGCATTCCGTCTCGGGCCCCGCCTGCCTCCGCATGCGCGCTCACCACGACAACATCGCCGGCGCCAGAGCGCCGTTGCTCGCGGGGCTCGCCAGCGCCGGGCACCATGTGTCGGCTAGCCGCGCGGCGCACGTCCGCGTCGTGGAGTTGCTGGTCGAGCTAGCGTCGCTGCAGACGTCGTTCCTGACGCTGGACGAGGCGATCAAGACGACCAACCGGCGGGTGAACACGCTGGAGCACGTGGTGAAGCCGCAGCTAGAGAACACCGTCGCCTACATCAGGGGCGAGATCGACGAGAAGGAGAGGGAGGAGTTCTTCCGCCTCAAGAAGATCCTTTGGCTTTTAATTCACAACAAATAGCTTAACCGAGAAAATTCGTAGAAATGTCGCTTTGTTTCGGACCAAACGTGCCTTTTCTACTCTGAGAAAGAAACTTCTGCACATCTATTTTTTGGATGTGTAGCGGTCCAACTTAGTTGGCAGATGGTATGCAATCTTAAGATTGCCTGCGGTATTGAATCCGTGTGCAATTATTTCCTTGTTGTGAACAAAGTTTAAAATAGCCGGCTATAGCCTTTGGGAGGTTTCGGGTTACGTCCTTCATAGGCTAAAGTTAGAATCGCCGCTAATAACCCGGCTAAACCGATTTAGCCCCGTAGCCACTAGTCTGCTCAGCGGGTAAATAATTTTGGAACAAAAAATTTTGCTCGGCCCAATTTAGTAGACATAATCGATCTTATGGTAACACTATCTAAAAATCTCCACCTTCCTCTTCTATCCCGAAAACGATAGCAGATACCAGAGGCAGGCATGGCGGCGGCATGCACGCTCCCATACCCACCCACACCCGGCCGCCCTCGTTCCTCTCCGCGCTGCTGAAAGTTTCAACATGTGTTAACCCTATCTCTAATATATCTTCTTTACTATTAAATTGAAATAGGTCTGGTACGGGTACGTGGTAGGTTGTCACCCTCGCATGAAAACAAAACGGATTCCCCTAATTGCAAGAAAAGAAAAACCGTCGAAAAGAAGCCGTACGTCGAACGACTCCGGCCGCAAGAAAAAATCATACGACTGCCTTGCGCGACCGAGCTAGACAGGTCACTCGTCACCTGTGGCCCATGTAAGGTTCTGGCCCAGAAATCATGTACTGGTTCTGGTCCAAGGAAAAAAGATTACTAAAAGTCGTTGAAGAAAAGTCCCGTAAAAAATCCAACTCTCCTACTACACAATCATATGGGGAAAAAATATAAAGACTACAGCACGTAGTTCTGCAATTAGCAATTGCATGCAGCTGTGCCTGCCTAATAAGCAACATCAGGAGTTAGATATTGTGGAGGTGAGCTCTTTTCTACATAAGTGCTTTTTTTTTTTGTTTACGAAATTGTGTACGCCGCCCTACCCTCCGCTTCCATTGTTCGGCCATGTGCTAGGGAGTAGAAGTGCATGCGTTGTTTTCCTATGCGACCAAAACGCATAACCCGTCGCCCATCCTCGCGACGGGGATGGACTCACCGCCTCCGCCTTCTCCTTGTGGCTGGAAATGCAGACATTATCGATTTTCCTCCGTGTTGAAGGGGACGACGCGAAGGGGACGACGCGAAGGGGACGACGCGAACCCTTCCTTCATGCCACCGGGGACGCAAACTCCTCAAATATGTAGTATTCGGTAGCAAAACTTAATATGTGAAATAATAATTCGTAATATCACATCTTATTTATGTTACCGAGACGGTAAATAATACGGAGTAGCATCATGTTGCAAACAAATGAGTCATTATAACAAGAAGAAAGAGGAGAAAAGTGAGGCATGCAACCACTTAAGATAATCGACATGTGAGGAGCCATATAGAATGGGAGAAGAAATATATTGATGATCGGATAAACCGAGAAGAAATCACATATGGAACAAGTTTATGTAACATATTCTACTGTCCCGTTGCAAAGCACGGGCATTTAGCAAGTATATTATTAATTTATAAAAAATATGCCGCCCAGGTTTTGACTTTTTTTTTCATATTATTAGAAAAACGCTATATGGCCTTAGCCCGATTATAGCCTGGATATAGCATTTTGTAGCTCCTGAAATCACTGGGGCTAAAGGTTGGGAATCAATTTTTTAACAATATGTGCTTTACTCTGGAGCTTAAATTCAATGTGTTTTCATGGTGTACGTTGGTTGAGCATTCGAGAGATTTGGTGGTACTTGCTCCGGTGGCGGCCGTTTTGGCCGTTTTGCAGGACGCCAACTCTCCTGCACAGATGCATTAAGTTTTGTTTACTTCTAGTATATTTGGAGTTTATTTTAGAGAATTGTAGGGGATTATTCTGAATCCTAGAAATTCCCAATTGGCTGTTTACTCGGCAGGTTTTTCAGGGGATACTTCCAAGATATCCCCACCATCCGCTCATTTTTGTGTAGATTAAAAACACTGCCCCACACTAATAAATTGTGGGGAAAGAGTTTTTGTTGGGGGTTTGAGTGGATTGGGTGAAATGAAGAATTTCATCAAATCTCCTCTCATCCCCAATCTCCTAGTGGATAAAAATAGGGTTAATTAGTATTTTTCGAAGGCTGAAAGTGGTATTTTTAGAAGAATCTTGAAAATTATAAAGGCATTTTTTTAAAGATAAAATTGCAATTGTATTTCTTGATTTTGCATGAATTTACAGTGATATATATCTAATTAATCCATAAAACTACACGACAGGTAAACAAGGCCTTAAGCTTTTGGAGCGTAGCTTTAGTGTGTGGTTCGTTTACCTGGATCCTATACTAAGTAGGATCTTGGATGCTATGTGGATTTTGTAGTGCTTTAGCACTCTGTTTCGTTTTATAAAAGATGGAACAGGGTCAACCCCTATTTTCTCAAAAAAGATCTAGGTGATCAAGCCGAGGGAGCTCGAGCGCCAGATGGAGTCCGCAAAGCTCTATGCTGTGGAGTAAGTCGCCGGCGAGGTCGCGCTCAAGCGTGGCGTTTCGCAGCGCCGCCACCTTCATGCCAGACAAAAGTGATGTACATGCATCGTATTTATATGTAGAGTGCATTCCACTTTTTACCCCGCAGTTGTGTATTTGTGACACTTATTACCCTATTTAGTGCGAAAAATCATAAATACACCATATATCAAAATTTGAATATGATTTTACCCCATTTTGACATTCTGCATAATTCGTTAGAATAGGCCGGAATGTTAGGTAGATGTGATACGTCAAAATATGCAAAGATCAGATTGTGTCATCGATGATAATGTTCGGCCTTCCCTTCACCATATGTTCAGTTCAATATCGTTATTTTGGCATTTTAGAGTCTCAATCATCACTTCACACCTTTACCAACGGACATGTATCCGAAAAATAGATTCCAAAGATTCTAAAATAAGTAATCTAGACGATCTTACATTAGATGGGGTAATTGGTGTCACGAATGCGTAACTAGGGGGCTTCCATTTCAAATTTAAAAACGAGTTACCAAATAATCGCAAATTGTCCTGTCAGAGCTGTCCTTTTGACTAGAAAACTCAAGAGGGCTGAGTTCTACACTTTTATTACACGTACTATCATACAAATGCCCTGCCAGAGCTCCGGCTTCTCCTCCACTTTCGGACGATATGATGCGCAGTGTGCCTCGATATTAAACTGCAGAGAGCATGTCACGAGATTGCGGGAGATCATTGGTGAGACCTCTCACAACATTTGCGTGGCTAACAGCCTAACATTACATTTACATGGCCTCAACAAACTAAAACTATATTGTTGGGTGTATAGATATGCCACTTCACTGACTTGTTGTACAATCAGTGTTGAGTAGACTGCGCTATGTAATTTTTCTGCGCTTTCCTTTCTCCGGCTAGAACTTTGAAAAGGGCGACGACTGGTTATTGCCTACTAGAAAATTATTGGGACGTTAGAGGAAACTGATACTTCACCGGCACTATCGCAAGCATGCACCAAACTGGAGAAAATATTAGTGATACCACCCCTTAGGTAATACAATGCTCAAACCAATTTTAAAAGTTTCAAAAAAATCTA
The DNA here is from genome assembly GCA_012064385.1 of Puccinellia tenuiflora. Lineage (NCBI taxonomy): Eukaryota > Viridiplantae > Streptophyta > Magnoliopsida > Poales > Poaceae > Puccinellia > Puccinellia tenuiflora. Next base: position 669,947 of record QRDG01000320.1, on the reverse strand, counting down.
TCAAAAAATGTGTGTGTTGACACGATATGTTTGTACTACCTCCAAAAATTTTAGCCACAAATTCAAAATGAGCATTGAGAAACAAAAAAGACAAATCTGCTATGAATAGTGGCATTTTTCTGCTTTTGTCTTTTAGTGACACCAGTGACACTATTCATAGCAGATTTGTCTTTTTGTTTCTCATTGCTCATTTCGAATTTGAAACTGAAATTTTGGTAGATTGTACAAACATATCTGGTGGACATCCACAATTTTTCCTAGAATTTTTTGACACATTTAAAAATGTTTTTTTCTTTCTCATGTTCGTTAAATACATTGTATCACATAAAGTCTTGTATCACTAGATATTCTCTCGACCAAACTGTGCCTAGCCATTCGGTGTTACGATGGCGCAGGGCATTTATTGACACGCAGACGCAGCCAATCGAGTGCAGTGAAGCGCTCCTGGCAGGTCAAGAAATAGTTGTTTTTCCTTACACCAAATGTACAGAATAATTTCTTTTGGATCGTCATAATTAAATATTTTGATATTTTTAGTTTTTTTTGGAAAAGGAGTTGACATTGTTAGTGTTAAAAGATGGAATAAATTTGATGTTTTATCTCTTATTAGGTGTATGTTCTTAGAACACACATCCAACGATGGAAGTTTCCATCAATCATCGATGAGGTTGAAAAATTGCCAAATTACGTCCTTTGACTTTCACTATGGGAAACGCACACGACGCCAACGGCCAGATTATACGCCGACGGCCAAATGTCGGGGCCGTCGGCGTACAATCCGAGCTAGGGCAGCCGCGATCCCGGCCGTCGGCGTACATATCCCCGTCGGCGTAGATATGCATACGCCGACGGCAGCCGTCGGCGTACCGAAGGCCGTCGGCGTATAAACGCCCGCCGTGACGGAGCGGGGACGGCCGTCTCGCTACGTTGAGACGCCGACGGCCTTGCCGTCGGCGTACGTTTGAATTTAGACGCCGACGGCCACCGTCGGCGTATTGTTTTTTTTCAACTATTATAACTAAATTTAGATTTATTTATTTCTGTATATAATATTTAATGTAGTTATAATTTATATATAAATTGGATCTATAATTTCCCTCCCAATTTCGGTATCCCACCCGCATAGGGTTTGAGTCTTCCGGAACCCGGATAAAATAACGTTTGAACTAACTATTATGGTTCAGCAGATATATTTTTTTTGTATAACAGTCCAACATAAATTATGTTATCTATTGTTTAGCGAGAACAATGTCTGCATGCCCATTTTATCCACTAATTATACTACTGAATTCTAGGAAATGGTGGTTCAGAAAATACAAAAACAACTTCAGAAGGAAACAAAACGCCATGAGGAAAAAGAACATAAGCGTCTTGAGAAGGAAGCTGAACATAGGTACTCAACATAGGTAGGCACACACACAGTACTTAACATAGGTACTCAACATAGATACTCAACATAGGTGGGCACAAACACACAGTACTCAACATAGGTGGGCACACACACAGTACTCAACATAGGTACTTAAACTAACTTTGACCGGGTCCTAAGCCGCGCGGTGTTGAGCCACGGGTGCTCTGCCTCCAAAGAGCCGGAACAATCACGGGGTCATACCTCACGTGATAAGGATCCCTCCAAAGTATCGACCAACGCCTGTTTGTCTGATTATCCGACAAATACACGTAGCGACGGACGTGCTCGTCCTCCTCCCTGATACGGCGACGTACCACCTCCTCATTTCAGTCGAAACCCAGACATCTTTGTACCTCGTAGCTCATTTCATAACTCATGTTTATAATTTTTACCAGATGGTAGGTCACATAAAAGGATGCCATGTGAAGGTTTTCCTTTTTTTTATTTTTTTGAATTAGTTATTTCTAACCCTAGCCCGAAACCAAGACCGTAAACCCTAACGATAAACCTAAACCTAACTGTAACTTTGATCCAATAAAAACCGTTAAACATCTCTAAAGAAAGTATACATTTTGGATCTAAAAGTGATTTTTTCAAAAAATCATGACCAAACTATGCGGCACTCGTAGTTCAAATCAGACCCACTTCCAATGAAATCGGCAGGAACTTATCTGAAATATTTGAAATACCCAAGTATATTTTTATATCCAAACCCAAGGTTAAATGCACTTATAATATGGTCTACTATTTTCTATCTATTTGGATGTTCCTATTTCAGTGAGTCGTTTTGGTAGCTGCTTCACAAAAAAAGCCTGTTTTGACCCTAAAAAAATGAAAAATTGGTTTTTTATTCAACGAAAACCCTAAACCCCTTAGTCAATACTATTCTACAACCAAGATACATCAGTGTGTCAAATATGGCCTCATTCAGACATTTTTTGCTATGTTAAATGTCATACCCTACCTCATTTCAGTCGAAAACCATACATCTTTATACCTCGTAGCTTATTTCAGTGAAGTTCTCTTTATAAAAACCTCCATAACTCATGTTTATAATTTTTTCCAGATGGTAGGTCACATAAAAGGATGTCATGTGAAGGTTTTCTATTTTTTTGATTTTCTTTGAATTAGTTATGTCTAACCCTAGCCCGAAACCGAGACCGTAAACCCTAACGATAAATCTAAACCTAACTGTAACTTCGATCCAACAAAAACCATCAAAGATCTCTAAAGAAAGTATACATTTTGGATCTAAAAGTGATTTTTTTTAAAATCATGACCAAACTATGCGGCACTCGTAGTTCAAATCAGACCCACTTCCAGCGAAATCGACAGGAAATTATCTGAAATGTTTGAAATACCCAAGTATGTTTTATATCCAAACCCAAGGTTAAATGAACTTATAAGATGGTCTACTATTTTCTATCTATTTGGATGTTACTCTTTCGGTGAGCCGTTTTGGTAGCTGCTTCACAAAAAAAAGCCTGTTTTGACACTAAAAAAAATGAAAAATGGGTTTTTTATTCAACGAAAACCCTAAATCCCTTAGTCAATACTATTCTACAACCAAGATACACCCGTGTGTCAAATATTGCCTTATTCCGACATTTTTTGCTATGTTAAATGTCACACCATATCTCATTTCAGTCGAAAACCATACATCTTCTTTGAAGGTTTTTTTATAAAAACCTCCATAACTCATGTTTATAATTTTTTCCAGGTCGTAGGTCACATAAAAGGATGCCATATGAAGGTTTTCCATTTTTTTTATTAATTAGTTATGTCTAACCCTAGCCCGAAACCAAGACCTTAAACCCTAACGATAAACTAAACCTAACTGTAACCTCGATCCAACAAAAACCGTCAAAGATCTCTAAAAAAAAGTTTACATTTTAGATCTAAAAGTGATTTTTTTTCAAAAAATCATGACCAAACTATGCAGCACTCCTACTTCAAATCAGACCCACTTCCTGCGAAATCGGCAGAAACTTATCTAAAATGTTTGAAATACCTAAGTATGTTTTTATATCCAAACCCAGGGCTAAATGAACTTGTAAGGTGGTCTACTATTTTCTACCTATTTGGATGTTTCTCTTTCGGTGAGCCGTTTTGGTAGCTGCTTCACAAAAAAGTCTGTTTTGACACTAAAAACTTAAAATGGATTTCATTTTTTGAGTATTTTCCCAATTTCCTATAACTATCAAGGTTTTTGTGATTCAAAACATTATATGGATGAAATATTTGAATTCCTCTCATTTTTCTAATCGATTTAGATATTTAATTTGTCAAATTTCGATTTACGGATTTAAAGATATGAATTATTACATATTAAAAGTAAAAGGAAAATAATAAAGTAAAATTCATTTTATTGTTATTTATTCGAAATATAGTATTACATAATCATTGTTATTTTAGTAAAACAATTTTTAAAATTTAAACAACGAAAAGTGTAACATCATAACCGAGGGGTTAATATGATTGATAGTGTACTAATATCAGTAAGTTCTAATTTCTCATTTGGAAGCTAGTTTGGAAGGAACTCAAAAGTTAAGTGTGCTTGGGCTGGAGCAATCTGAGGATGGGTGACCGAACGAGAAGTTTAACCAGGGTAAGTAATTTGACATATAATTAAGTGTGCAATTAAGGATTAAGTATGTGACTAAGTTGAAAATTTCGAAATACAAATAAAAATAATTAAAAAAAGTTCAAAAAAAATTAAAAAAAAATTCAATTTTTTTTCAAAAAATAAAAATAATCGGCACTCAGACGACGGCAATACCGTTGACATATGGTGCGCTGACGGAAACGGTCGGATGCCAGTCTTGTGGGGCCCACACCACGTACGCCGACGGGGTTCGGATACGCCGACGGCGGAAGTGGCGTATCTATATGCCGACGGCTTCCGACCGTCGGCATCTCGTACGTTAAAGCCGTCGGCGTCTCGTACGTTTCCCGTAGTGTCTACAAGATATTGAGTTTAAAAAGCCATCAAATGCGCAAACTACAAGTCTTTTAGGGGAGGAGGTGTTTAAATGGTACGAATGGTCTGAAGTCCAGTTTATTCTCGAAGGAGATTCTAATGTAAGATATTTTAATATTGTGACAAATGGAGAAGGTCACCGAATATGTCGGGGTCAAGTGGGCCATTTTGCTCGGTGCTGCCAGCATATGCTAGACAGTGGCACCGAGAGAGACAAGACATCATCTTTTGATATAACTGCTCAAAGCTACCATGATATATATGGATCGTGTTTTAGATGTAAAGTCGTATGAAATTATGTCGATCACGTTCCTTCCGTTTCAATTTGAAATGAGTACCAGATAATTGCAAATAGTCATGAAACTCTCAACCCCAAATGTACTTTTGACTTGAAAACTCAAGAGGGCCGAGTTTATGTACTCCTCGCCTTACATGTGATGGTTAGCACGCGTGTGATGCTGAACGCGCGCATGACGATGGTGCTGCTTGGCACCATGGTGGTGTTAGAGGCTGGTATGGCAAGGATTTTCCCTTCGATAGTACACCATGGTGAATTGGTGATGGGTCAGCGGATGATCGATGAAGCGCCTTCTAGAGCATGTTGTTATTTTATGGTGATCCAAATCCGTTTCTATAAGTGAGAAGGCTAACGACGGAGCGAAGCGAGGCCCGTCGCCGGTAGGCTTGGGCCGAAGCGAAGCGGTACGGTACGAGTTGTAACCGACCAGGACACCTATTGTTGCCGACCTAGTTTAGGTCAGGACCACTATAAATACGTCTTGTAAGCCGCCGCCGGAGATAAGCCACACATTGTAAATCCCGGCGCGTTTGTAACCTCACCCCGAAATAGTGAAGTATTGCTGGCTGGCGCCCGTGGTTTTTCTCTTCCTTGTTGGAAGGGTTTTCCACGTTAAAATCTCGTGTCCCCGTTGGTTTGATCTTGCTTAATTTCATCGTTGTTTTGCTATCGCTTGTAACACATGTGCATGAGGCGGGGCTCTACGGATGCATGTGCATGAGGCGTGGCTCTACGGATATGCTGCCGTATCTGGGCTCTAGTCTAAGGCTGGTACCAGTGCACCGCCTCACTATCGTCCACCACGTCAGTTTTTATCCCCATTCTCACCGCACTCTCACCCCACTCTCACCTCACGGTGCCAGTGTATGGGCTGTAGTCCCAGGCTATAGCCACGTCACCTTTTTTCCTTCCCTTTTCTTCCAGACGGACCCACACGTCAGCCTCTCACGCCCGCCTCTCGCCTCCCTCTCGCCTGCAGCCGCCAGCGCGTCGCCCTGCTCTCGCCCGCCTCTCGCCTCCCTCTCGCCCACGTCATGGTGCCAATACGGGCTGTAGTGGGGCGGTAGCGCCGCTCCCGCCGGGCGACGGATCCACCGCCCGCCGCTCCCGTCTCGCCCGCCTCCCGCCTCGCTCTCGCCCGACGGCGGGCGGTATCACCCGTGCTATCGCCTGCGTTGGCACCAGCCTTACCAAGGGGAGGCTAGGTGGGTCACCTATCATTGTACTAGTTGGTGTTTCGTTGTAAGCCAGGTTGGGGGTTTTGTTTTGTGTGATCTTTGTATGGCTTTTGTCGGTCTTTGTGAAATAACTGTAATAAACTATGGTTGTGTGCAAGGTTGATGCATAAGGCCTGGGTTACATTTCACTTATTGAAAAAAAAACTTGTCAGAAGGATGTTACTTTTCCACTCAAATTTGCATAGAAATCAACCACAAAGGACATACTCCCATAGTAAATTTGAAAATGCTGACTTTGTAATTTAACAAATGGGTGAAGAAGCTCAGAGAACGTACCCTTAGCCACCTATGTTAAAATACTCAACACCATAAATAAAATATCCATATGATATAAAAGAGAAGTCCTTACAGAACTATCAAATAAGTTGTTTCAGGTGTTGAATCCTTAAAAGAATCAAGTGGGTCGAAGAAATAAATTTCTGGAAAGACAAAAAAATGAGTCAACAGAATAACTAGATACCACATGGTCAAAGATAGTTTTCAGATATTTCATTACTAAAAACGCTGAATATAATTTCAACATATTATGAATCTCTGTTGGACCAGGCCTCGTATTCATAGCCAACCGGTGGTCAGCTGATCCACTGTACATATCTTCAACTTCTCTCATAGAATTGAGTCCGCTACAAAATAGTCCTAGCAGAAATCAATAGAGGCCACTAGACCGGAAATCCATTTCGGGTCATGGGTGCATCTGCACCCATCACCCAAAATAACCATTTTCCAAATGTCAAAAAATTGCAAAAATAAATATGGAGATAGTTCAACATATTTCATGTTAGTATAAAAAAATCCGCGGTGAAAAGACATTTTGTGCGACCTGTGCAAAAAAAAGACAAATCCGGATTGCTACAAAAGACTTTTGTACGAGACATGGTTTTGTCTTTTTTGCACAGGTCACACAAAATGTCTTTTCATAGCGAAATTTTTTGTGCTAGCACTAAAAATGTTTATGCATATCCGATTGTTTTTTCGGAATTTTTTGACACATTGAAAAAAAACTAAAAATGTTTTACCTAACGGGTGCAGATGCACCTACGACCCAAAACGCCGCCTCCCCACTAGACCGCTTTCATAATCCTAGAGGCCATTAGCAGAAATATACAACATTCCAATTACAAATATGTTAAATGGTATCATGTGGATCAGTCAATATTCCCTAGGCATATGGTTGGAATAACCGTGAGGCATGTCCAAATAGGGGCCAGATAGTGTGTCTAGCTGGAAAGAGTGTGCTTTCTGCACTCAGGGGCAGATGCCCCTGTTTTTTTTTTAATGCATTTTAAACACGTTTTAAATTGTGTAAAAATCCGAAATAAAATTTTATATGTACATCTCACCGAAATATGTGTGCGGCATAAAGTTTTGTGAAAAAAAACTTTTGTTTTGCCTCCGCAAAAAAGACAAATTTTTGTGCTGGAAAAAAAACTTGTTTGAGACATTCTTTTGTCTTTTTCACATAGACTAAAATAATGATCATTTATTGACGAAACTTTTTGCGCTGCCATAGAATGTGGATGTGTATGACCGGAATTTTTTTCAAATTATTTTAGCATGTAGAAATCCGTTTTTTGAAAACGGGGCAGATGCCCCTAGGTTCAGATGTGTATTTCCCGTCTAGCTGGGCCTAGTAGGACTAGATTTCAAGTTACATACTGAATGTCTAAATGCACGTTTAGGATGAAACTGGTCAACTATATAAATATTTTTCAAATCAATGAATGGAACTTCACGATTCATTGGTGGGTTGCAGAAAGTCATAAGAATAATTTAGACATCACACAAACTGACAAACATCTCAATTGCAAGTGCATACCTTACTACCTGAGTCTCATTTCTGAGAAATCAGTTCTACATCCCTAACCATCTCAATCTAAAGCCTCGAGTAGGTTTGCAGTCAAATCATTTTTCACAGCAGCAAGCAAAAGATGACATGCCCTTACAAATTCTTAATATTCAGAACTATCAAAGACAAATGGATTGTGTACAAACTCACTAAGAATGCATTAGTGGGCATTAAAATTATTTTCACACATTAGTAAGGCTAATCCAGTCTGGATAGCTGATCCTTGTTGGCAGAAATCTGGCATTGAACCTTGATACGTCGCAAACGTATCTACTTTTCCAAACACTTTGCTATTGTTTTGCCTCTGATTTTTAATGAATTGTTTGGAACTAACCCGAACTGACGCTGTTTTCAGCAGAATTGCATTTGGTGTCTTTCTTTTGTGCAGGGTTCAAAAGTTCGCGGAAAATTCCAGAAAAATCAGAAAACGGATTTTTAAGGGAAAAGAGCCACGGAGCCAGAAGACCACGAGGGGGGCGCCACCCCAGGAGCAGGGGCGGGTCCCACCCGTGGGTGGGGCCTAGGCCGCGGCCGAGGGCCGCCCCTGCCCCTGGGACCTCGTCTCTCGGCCCCCCTTCGCATATAAGCTCTCTTTGACTTAAAAATGACGGGCCCCCGATCACTTTTTCCAGAAACCTTACGGAGCTCCGCCGCCATCGCGAAACCTAAATTCGGGGTCCAGGATCGCTATTCCGGCACCCTGCCGGAGTGGAGATCGCCGCCATCATCACCGCCAACGCCTCTCCATCAACCATCCATGTGTGAGTAGTTCCCTGTTGTAGGCAAGGGGATGGAAGGGATTGAATAAGATTGCTCATGTAATTCGATGCCAAATTGTTAGGGCTTGATGCCTAGTATCCTCTATTTGTGTTAATCATCATTGGTACAATTAGTTATGCTTAATGCTTGTCACTTTGGGCCCGGGTGCCATGATTTCAGATCTGAACACTTTATGTTTTCATGAATATAATTGATGTTTTGGGTCCTATCTACTATTTGTATGCACTTGTTGTTAACCGGAACCGGAGACCCCGAGTGACAGAAACGGGGACATCGATGGGAATGGTTGGTAACTCGAGGGTTACATGTATTCATGGTGTGTTAATACTTTGCTCCGGTGTTCTATTAAAAGGAACACCTTAATTTCCATTTGTTCCTTAATTGGCCCGGCTGAAACCGGATGGCATGACAAAAGATGCCGTGCAAGTTCTTATTGCTAGCACGTACGGCTAAATTAGCAATACATGCCTATGATTGTGTAACACTTGATGCTATATTTATTTATTTTGCTTCGTGCCTAGTTATGTTTATTTCATTAGCTATCTTATTCATGCAATGCCCGTCTATCTGTCCCTATGCCTATGGTGTTTTTAAATCCTACTGTTTACAATTAATATTTCTGCTGTCACCATTGCTGCCTTTATTTTATTACTGCTGTTACTGATCTACTGCTGCCGTCAAATTACTGTTACTACTGATAAATTGCTTCGAGAGAAATTCTTTTCAGGTGTGGTTGAATTGACAACTCAACTGCTAAGGCTTATAAATATTCTTTGGCTCCCCTTGGGTCGAATCAATAAATTAGGGTTATACTACCCGTGAAGACTATTGCGATCCCCTACACTTGTGGGTCATCATGACTATTTTCTGGCACCGTTGCCGGGGAGCATAGCTCTATTTATAAGTTCACATGGGAGTTTTTCTGTCTGCTATAATTTATTCTTCAATATGAAGGGTAAGCGTGATCCCAAGTTTCCGATACAACCGTCCACAACAAGGAAAGGTACTGCTCTGAACTCTAAAGCTACTCTTGATTCAGCTACTGTTTTAAATCGACTTGTTACACCACCTGCAAACATTGGTCCTACTGTTGATGCATCACTTTCTAAGTCTGCTACTGTTTCTGATGAATTTGATGATGCTTCTATTATGCTTGATGATTCTGGTTCTTTAGGTCCTTTTCTGGATACTCTTATTTCTAATCATGAGAAAGTTACAAATCTTGATGAAAGACTTATTACACCTTCTAGCTCTCCTGAATTATATAATTATGAGAGTAGGTATCCTGATGATTCTTATATTGATGTTAATGATGAATTTATTAGACAATATATGAATTGTGAAGCCTCAAGAGATCCTGAAGCTTTAAAGAAATTGCTTGAAAAACATGCTGTTAAAAATCATTTCACACCTAATCCTGAATTTGCCACTTCTCCTATATGCATTAAAGATGATGATTTTGATTTCTCTGTTGATCTCTCACTTATATCAAATGTTGAATCTGATCCTTTTTGTGGAACTGAGAATGATGATGCTATAGAACACATGAATAAATTAGCTTCGCTTAGCTTACTATTTTCTGATGACAAGAAGATACAGCGTTACTATTTAGTAAAGTTGTTTCCTTTTTCACTGAAAGGTGATGCTAAAGCGTGGTATAATGCTTTACCTTATGGTTCCATTAAAAGTCCTCATGAATTGCTTGATGTTTTCTTTGCAAAATATTTTCCCGCTCACATGCAGCATGAGGCTTTGCAGAGAATTTTCAATTTCAGACAACTGGAGGGTGAGCATCTCCCTAAAGCTTGGGGGAGATTTGGCGCATTACTCAGGGCTCGGCCAGGGCACGATATACCGAAGAATGAACTTCTCGATATATTCTATAATGGACTAACTGATGAATCTAGGACATACCTAGATAGCTGTGCTGGTTGTGTTTTCAGGAAAAGGACTGTAGCTGAAGCTGAGGAATTAATGGCTAAGATAGCCCAAAATTATGATGAATGGAGTAATCCTGAGCCTCCTCCCTTACCAACCCCGAAGAAAAGGGGAGTGCTTTTCTTAAGCCCAGAAGATATGCAAGAAGCCAAGAAATCTATCAAGGAGAAAGGTATTAGAGCTGAAGATGTGAAGAATTTACCTCCAATTGAAACTTTATGTGAGCCTACCACTCACCCACCTATGGTAGAGGTACATTCTCTTTATGATTTTACTGTCAATGATATTCCCTATAGCAAGCCTCCTAGTCAGTGTTTGGATGAATTTGATAACTTTATTGTTAAACAAACTCATTTTAATATGCAAATTCAAGAACAATTAAATGATAACACTCTGGTTATTAAAAATTTGTATTCTGTCTTGGAGAAAACTGCTAATGATGTTAAAGGTCTTGTTAAGCATTTTCACATGGTTCAAACTCAACTTGAACAAATAACTAAAGTACAGAAGATTTGGTTGCTGGTATTCCTATACAAAGTAATAAACAAGCTTGTTGTGTTTCAACTAGAGGTGGTATTACTACTCAAGACCCTTTTTATCCTGAAGGGCATCCTAAAAGAATTGAACAAGAATCTCAATTGGATGAAAATAATATTACTAGCTCCCCTAAAAAGAAGAAGAAAAAAGAAGAAACACAAAGAATTAGGAGAAACTAGTAATATGGAACTTGATAAAGAACCAGTAGTTAATAATCCTAATGATGTTTCTATTTCTGATGCTGAAACTGAAAGTGGTAATGAGCATGAGAGTGATATCAATAAACCTGAAGAACAGGAGGAAGAGACCGCACCTCCTGTTGCTAAGAAGCATGGTAGGGAAAGAGATTCATGGGTGCAAAAGCCTATGCCTTTTCCATCAAAATCCCATAAAACCAAAGAGGAGGAGCACTATAATAAATTTTGTGAATGGATGAAGCCTCTCTTTTTGCAAATCCCTTTGACTGATGCTATTAAATTACCTCCTTATTCAAAATATATGAAAGATATTGTTTCTAGGGTCAATATCTCCTGTGCGACGTCTTTCATCTGAATGGTGGAAAATGCGACATCGTTCGAATAAATAGCTACTGCGCGATGTTTCGGACGGCCAAAATAGCCAGCACACGAAATGGTTGATTAAACGGTCGTAACGTTGGATTGACTCGCATGCTCACTTAGTTGTGCTCATAGATTTAGATTTATCAAGGGATATTCAGTTATTCCGACAGGTGGGTCCGAACTATTTTTGCCGCCGACTGAATCTTGGAGCTGTCCGTGCTGCCACCGTTCCCCACCATCCCCTTCTTCTCCGACGGCGGCGGCGTCAGCCAGTTTGTTCTTGGCGGCGGCGGCCAGCTGCTCGCTTCGATTGGGATCTGAGCCTAGTCGCCTCGGTCGATTCGTGACCCCGCCGCAGTCTCGCCCTAGTCAGTCTCACTGGCCTGCTCGTTTCGATTGGGCGGTGTGCTGAACGAGGATGAACCCCGAGGAGACGGGCGAGAGTACTTCAAATAGGTAAATGAATCCCATTTTGTCTGGATTTGAATTCAATGCATCTTTTTACCTAGATTCGTATGTGAATTGGGGGTTCCTATTCCGCTACCTCACACGTCCCGCCGCCATTCTAAACAGAGCAGATGCTATGCGGAGGAATTTCGAATTCACTGTCGAATTCTTTGCATCTAAGGCGAAACTAGGTGATGGTAGCGTGCGGGACATCGAGAGAGATACAATAGTGAGATTAGAGGTCGAATTTTCAGAGATTGATCCCCAAGAGCTAGAGATTTTGGAAGAGAAGGCCGTGAAGAATGTGGTGGAGAAACTTGGAGAGAGTGTTCTTTGGGGTCCAGAGCAAGAAGTAGCATTGTTACGGTTTGATAATTGGAAGGGAGAGTATGTGAGAATTGAGAATGGAGAAGATATGATTGAAGAAATTGATCGGCAAGATGGCTGGACAAGCAAACAGGTTACTTTTCGAGCAGAGCTCGTTGATCTGAAATCAGATTCAAAGGTTGGATATGTGCCCTCAAAGTTGGCTTCACAGATGTTAGATGATGATTAGGCTTCACGGAGAGAGGTAGTGCCCGTACATACCGACGTGACAGTTTTAGCTGAGGGGGCTGATGCTGATGCAGGTGTTGTTTGTTTTGACTGGAATTCAGTCGAACTAGCTGACACTACTGATTTAGTCATTGCACCAATGGAAGACACTGAGATGGCTGAATGTTTTGGAATTCCAGTAGATGATAGAGATAAGGAGAAAGAGAAGAAGAAGAATTCTAAGAGTTATGATAGAAGTGACACTGGTGAAGGTAACTCAAATTATTTTGAAGGTGTGGATAAAGAGTTGATGGAAGCAGCTGCAGCTGATGTAGATGATGAACATGATGATGAGTTGGTAACTGTGTATGATAAAGAAAACCCTCAAATTGCTGTAGGAAAGTTGTTTCCAAGCATGGACGAGTTCAGAATGTGTTTCAAGACTTATGCAATCAAGAAGGAATTTGACGCCAAAACCAAGTGGACTGATAGAAAGAAGTTTTATGCGAGGTGCAACGGTTTTGATGGGGGCGCCAGGCCTTGCAAATGGTACATTTCTGCTAGACGCCAACCTGATGGAGCTACCATCAGAGTTAATCAAATCCCACATGTACATACTTGCATTACTAGTTCACAGAATGTAACCTCAATGACATCACAGGCTTGGGTTGCAGAAAAGATCACTCCTATTTTAGCCAAGACACCAAACACTACAGCAAAGAAGCTTAAAACAGATTTGGAAAAGGACTACCCAATTGTGGTGAAATATACCACAGTGTGGAAGGCAAAACAAAGGGCAATGAAAGCATTATATGGTGATTGGGCAAATACATTTAGGATGCTTTACAACTTCCAAGAAGAGATGAAACAAAGGTCACCTGGCAGTGTTGTGGAGATTGATACTGAAGTAACATAGGATGGAAAGGTCTACTTCTCTAAGTTTTTTATGGCATTAAAACCTTGCATAGATGGCTTCAAAGCAGGTTGTTGTCCATATTTAAGCATAGACACCTCTTTTTTAACTGGAAAGTGGAATGGTCAATTGGCAGCATGCAATGCTCTAGATGGACATAAATGGATGTTCCCTGTTGCTATAGGCATGTTTCAATCAGAGACCGAGGCTTCGTGGACATGGTCTATGACTCATTTTAAAAGATGCTTAGGGCCCGTGTCACCTTTGGCAATCCACACAGATGCATGTAAAGGGCTAGAAAATGCAGTCAAGATTGTGTTTCCCCATGCTGAGCAGAGAGAGTGCTTCGGCCATATGTGGATGAATTTGATCAAAAAATTCAGAGGGGAAGAATTTGGGCGCATGTGGCCGGCAGCTAGATCATACACTACCCAAACACATTCATATCATCTAGGTAAGATAATGGCAGCATGTAGTGAGAATGATTTTGGTACATGGCTGCAAACCCACCATTCTCTATTATGGTAATACTGCAATCAAGTGTGATCATATCAACAATAACTTGGCAAAGAGTTTTAACAACAAGGTGAAGGGGTTAAAAGACTTGCATGTGCATGACATGGTTGACCAAATCAAGATCATGATCATGCGCTTGTGGGAATTGAGAAGAAGGATTGGTGATGTTCTGCAAGGGGATAAGCTGTCGGCAGTGGTACAGCAGGTTGTCAATAGGAGCAGAAATCTTACACATTTGTCTATTGAGAAATCTTCATTGTGGGGTGTTGAAGTTAGAGATAACAAAACTGGCAGGAGGCATGTTGTTGACACTGAAGTGCATGAATGCACTTGTCTCGAGTGGCAACACACTGGGAAGCCATGTGAGCATGCCATACTTTTCTTGGCTTCCAAGCCGAAGTTAAATATGCACCCATATTTGCATGAATATTACTCAGTAGCAAAATTCAAGGCTATATATGCAACACCAATTGCACCACTTACAGACCAGTCTCAGTGGCCTGAAGTGGAAATTAAATTTTCCGTTTGTGCTCCTCTAACAAGAAGAAAGGCTGGCAGGCCAAAACAAAGTAGGTACAAGGCATGGTTTGAGAAAGGTGGGAGTAGTAAGAAGGCAAAAAAAGATGACAAGCCAAAAAGGCCCCAAAAAGGTAACAAAAATAGATGCAAGATTTGCGAGGAACTTGGGCACCGAGCTGGAACTACCAAATGCCGTTACACTCCTGAAAGGCCAACGTAAGTCGATGTTTGTGTTGTAATTGTCTTTGTTGTTTTTTTTCATTTTCTAACCAAATGACATGCTTTATTTTTCAGTAGAAAACGAAAACCTTTTCAGCCCCTTGTTGTTGAAGATTGCTGGCCAATGAAGAAGACAAGATTTGGCGGATGTAGAAAAAGAAGAAGTGTACCTGAACCTTTTCTGCAACATGAACCTGTTCTGGATGCTGAGGTGCAATCTGAACCTGTTCTGGATGTTGAGATGCAACCTGAACTTGTTCTGGATGCTGAGGTGCAACCTGAACCTGTTCTGGATGCTAAGGTGCAACCTGAACCTGTTCTGGCTGCTGAGGTGCAAACTGAACCTGTTCCCGAAGCTGAGGTCCAACCTAGAAGAAGAAGAAGAAGAAGAAGAAGAAGAAGAAGAAGAAGAAGAAGTTATTCCTGTTATGGAAGAAGCAAAGAGAATCAAGAGCATGAGTGAACTTCTTGGCATAGAATCAAAAATGCCGACAAAGAAGAAATCAAGAGGTAGGAAGAAGTGAAACATTTGAGGCACATTCATGAAAACAGTTGTGGTGTAATAATGCTATTTGCACTTTGAATCGTTGAAACTTGAAAGATGTAATAATGCTATTTGAATTCAAATTTGAGGTGGAATTAGAATTTGAATTCAAATTTGAGGTAGAATTAGAATTTGAACTAACATTTGATGTTTGAACTCTGTGCTATGATGTTTCAACGTTTTCTAAACTATTATAAACCTTAGGTCATCAATCCGGCATCTTTTAGACTTTTACGTAGTAAAACTCAAAGTCATGAGAAATGTGCTCCAAAAGAGCTCCAAAGGTAGGGTAAATGGCCTCATTTCTAAGCAAGGTTTTTTTCGACCTTGTCTAAATCAGCCAAATAACTTACCTACACATCTATTCCATATATATAGACTATGTGCGTTGGTTTTTCATTTTTTTGATTTTTTTTTAATTTTTTATGCTCATTTAAATGCGACGGAGTTTGAGATGCCAAGATGCATTAATTTTCGTCTGAATGTATATACACCTTGTTTATCAACTTGAATCGTTAGTATATGACATTATAAGACTATGTGCATTGGTTTTTCATTTTTTTGATTTTTTTGAATTTTTTATGCTCATTTGAATGCGACGGAGTTTGAGATGCCAAGATGCATTAATTTTCGTCTGAATGTATGTACACCTTGTTTATCAACTTGAAATATTAGTATATGACATTATAAGACTATGTGCGTTGGTTTTTCATTTTTTTTGAATTTTTTATGCTCATTTGAATGCGATAGAGTTTGAGATTGGGCGATATGAGCCAAGATCCATTAATTTGCGTCTGAATATATGTAGACCTTGTTTATCAACTTGAGTCGTTAGTATATGACATTATAAGACTATGTGCGTTGGTTTTTCATTTTTTTTATGCTCATTTCAATTTTGGTCAAACCTAACTTTGACCAACATTTAAACAAGTTTGAAACATGAAAATGAAAAACTAAGCCTGGATCCTTCTTAGTCACTCCAAAATGAAGCTTTGGTGAGGTTTTAGAAAATTTAATGTTCCAAATCCAAAACCACTTCTCCTCACTTTGAGTTGAACTCTCTGCAACATCGATCGTGGTAAGTCATTTGTGTGAAGGTTTTCTCATTAAAATACACATAGACCAAGTTTATTATTTTATATCGTAACTATGTCACATAATACAACAATGTGCGCTGGTTTTACATTTTTTGGATTTTTTTTGAATTATTTGTGTGCTCAGTTGAATGTTTGGTCAAACCCACTTTGACCGTCTCCAAAACAAGTTTAAAATGTGAAAATGAAAAACTAAGTGTAGATCCTTCTTATTCACTCTGAAATGAAGCTTTGGCGATTTTATTGATTTTTTTTATTTTTTATAACTCTAAACCCTCTCACTTGAGTTGAACTCTCTGCAACATCGATCGTGGTAAGTCATTTGTGTCAAGGTTTTATCATGAAAATACACATAGACCAAGTTTATTATTTTATATCGTAACTATGTCACATAATACGACAATGTGCGAAAGTTTTATATTTTTTGGATTTTTTTTTAATTAGTTATGCTCAACCCTAGCTCAGTGAAACCCTAGCCCTAACCCTAACCCTAAACCCCGAAAACCCCGAAATCCCCGAAATCCCTAACCCTAAACCCGATCCGCGTGTGCGCAGGTGACGCGCCGATCCACGTGTGCGCTCGTTCTGCAATTTGGTTGGCTCGTGGGCATGTGATGCGCTGATTGGCTGGATAGATGGGGTTTGGATCGGCCCGCTGGTTCGATCTAAGCCATTCAATATGATCCGGCGACCTAGAATGACGCGGTGCATGGAACAAGCATACGCGCGTCTGACTTCGTGTCCTTCCTGTGTGCTCGCCTCCACGCAGCCGCCCGTTGCATGCATGACCAGTCGCAGCTCTGCTCGCACCACCGCCTACGTCGCATCAAAGCAATTTACAGCATGTTTAGTCCCACCTCGCTAGTTCATAGCGTGTACGACCAGTTTATAAGCCCCGAATGTGGCACCCCTACCACAGGATCAGCCAGTATTGGTGTCCTATGTCCTAAATATAGGACACTAATATCTGGTTAATCCTCTTTTTCAACTTATAAAAGAATTGAAAATCATTTCATTTTTTCAACCTTGATATCTCACGGCCTTCTTTTTCGAACTCTGATTATTCCTCTTTTTTCAACTTATAAAAAATAGAAAATCATGTCATGTTTTCAACCTTGATATCTCACGGCCTTCTTTTTCGAGCTCTCATTAATCCTCTTTTTCAACTTATAAAATAATTGAAAATCATTTCATCTTTTTAACCTTGATATCTCACGGCCTTCTTTTTCGAGCTCTGATTAATCCTCTTTTTCAACTTATAAAAAATATAAAATCAAGTCATTTTTTCAACCTTGATATCCCGCGGCCTTCTTTTTCGAGCTCTGATTAATCCTCTTTTTCAACTTATAAAAAATAGAAAATCATGTCCTTATTGTGTGCTCGCCTGCGTAGCATCAAAGCAATTTTTCTAAAACATGTAACCTATCACGTCAGTTCTTCTAAAACATGTTTGTGACACGTCCAGATATATCAGATCGTCTCCAAAGGCAGTTAATTTGACCAATGCATGTATGCATGTATACTGTTCGACACTTGTATAACACGTGTCGCAAGCATCTTGACGCGTCGTGTACGCGTCGTGTCATATGTGCAGAGCTTATACTCACATTATGTCATCATTACAAATAGTAGCAGCCACGTCCTGTCATGTGAAATTCAGATTTTAGCAAAAAAAGAAGCGATTCTCCCGTCGGTTCGCCTCCGCAGGCAGTTAATGTCCTTGAGAAACTCGTTGTGCCCCCTCAATTATCTCACCGATACAAGGATAAAACCAGCAGTTCCCTTTGCGGTTCGCACTTGCCAATCTTCCTTCTCTCCACACCACCGAGAAAGCCCCCGAGAAAACCCTCTCCCCTCTCCCCACTCCTCTCCAAGATCAATGGCGGACGAACAGTCGTTCAAAAACGTGGAAGTGCCTAGCGACGACGATAGCGCCGAAGACCAGGAGGACTACGTCCCCTGGTGGGACAGAGGCCGGGTGGCGGAGGACTCCGAGGAGGAGGAGGAGGAGCAGGAGGATGAGGAGGGGGACGGCTCCTCCGACGATGACGACGATGACGACGAGGAGGAGGAGGAGGAGGAGCCGGAGACGCCACCGGAGGACTACTCCGACGACGACGGCTATGACGACGACAACGATGATGATGATGACGACGACGCACCGCCGGCGCAGAGGTAGCAGCAGTAGCAGTAGTAGCAGCGGTAGCAGCAGTAGCAGCGGTAGCAGCAGTAGTAGCAGTAGTAGCAGCAGTAGCAGCAGTAGTAGCAGTAGTAGTAGTAGCAGTAGTAGTAGTAGCAGTAGCAGTAGTAGTAGTAGTATTTTGTGGACCTTATCTAACTTTCATCCTAATGCCACGGCCCAAGCCAACCACACACTTTTTTTCTACTGCACCGTTGCACCAGCGGCTTCCCTTCTTATCCACAGAAAGACGTCGCTCTGTGGCTAGATCTTACCGAAAACGCCGCCCCCGCTCCCACCCTCGCCGCCGGCGACCAAAACCACACGCTCCGCCTAAAGATCTCAGATGCCGCGGCGTGGGGGTTCAATCGGACGTGGGAGAGGCGAGGCTGGCCAATCGCACGGTCGTGGAAACGCGCCGCCCGGTGGAAACCGCTCCGACGCAGAGCGGTAGCGGCTGGTGCTCTCCGACGCCGGTCGGAAGCGCGCCGTGCACAAGTGGACCAACTGTGGCCTCAGGTTGCCACATAAGTTCCTCCGCCGCGATGTCGAAGAGTACGACCGGCGCTTCGAGGCGGGAAGCTCCTCCGGCGCGGGGAGCTCCTCCGTCGCACGGACCGCATCGCTACCGCCGCCGAAGAGGGAGGAGGAGGAGGAGCAGGACCACCCATCGGGCACCGGCCTCCTGCCCGGGACCTTCGCCGATGAAGACTCCCTTCCCTGGATCACTACCGAGGTGATGAAGCGCAGCAAGCTCGAGGAGGAGGACCGTGCTGCGCGGCGACGCCTGGAAGAGGAGCTCGAGAACCTCCGCGACGAGCAGTGTCTCGCCGCATCACGCCAAGAGGAGGAGAAGCGGAAGAAGTCAGAGGAGGAGGAGAAGAAGTGGGAAGAGGAGATGCAGGATCAAAGCTCCGAGTACGACTTCAGCTCCAACTCGGAGTGAGCGGCGCCGCCGCCTCGTCGCCGCCGCACCCCGGGGGCTCCGGTGAGCCCAATTTTGGGTGTTAGTTTAGGGGTAGAGCGGCGACGGCAAGCCCGATTAAGCTATGTACATGATTCGTTTTGCTTTAAGACTATGTAATCTGTTAACTGAAGAACTATGTACTCTGTTAACTGAAGAACTAAGCTATGTATCAATGTATGGTTCGTTTCACTGAAGAACTGAAAAGTTCTGCACACTCTGTTAACTGAAGAACTGAAAAGTGTATGCGACAGAGAAATATTTGGAAAATTACTGATTTTATTCAGTTAACACAAACGGGAACAACTTCTAACGAAGGATGGACAACAAGTAAAACAAACAGATACAAATGATGCAACTATAAAACCCTCCAGCCATCATGTTTGCTTGCTTCTTCAAATCGATCATCTGCCTTAGATGTTTTTTTATCTTCCTCAATTCCACCTTCAGTTCGGCGGGCAGTTCAGCATTAGGCGCACTCCCCGTCGTCGGCACGGCTCTGTCCGAGCCCAAATTCTCCACAGGAAGTGGCAAATTGGGCTCCTGGGTTTTGCCTATGCTCAAATCAATGGATCCCTCGAATTCAAGCCTCGCAATATATTCATCCATCCACTCGAAATGCCCGCATCCGAAAACGACAACATGAACCCTAAATCTCAAATTCGACGAAAATGGGAGAAATTAGAGCAAAATTCTGCAAAAGAACTCAGATCTAACCTTGCCCCTTCTCCAGCATGTGGCTTGCTCAAGCATTTCACAAACTCGCGCCCGAGATTGCTAGGCTGATCAGTATTACTAACCCACCGCTTCAGAGGCTCTGGGCGTGCACAGTCAGGGCATGTTGTCATCGGCACTGCACCATACCGCGGCCATGTTGGGTGCGAGGCGGAAGCGGAACTAGAAATCTCTCGACGGCCGGCGATGGCGCACTCCGTCGCCGGAGAAGAGCAAGATTGGGGAAAGCAGGGTGAAAGGGGAAGCAATGGCAATGGCACGGACGCAGTGCTGGATCGGGATCCCGTCTTGTAAATTGATGACGCTGACATGGATACAGCTGTGGGTCCCACGCTGAGTTGGATAAGTGGTGGGTCCCGCGTTGAGGTGGATAAGTCGTGGGTCCCGCGCTGAGGTGGATAAGTGGTGGGTTCAACGCTAGCCCGGCTAACATGATCATAACCTCTAACGATCCTATCAGTTGCGTTTAAGGCGCAAGAGGGCCAGGTCGGGCCTTGGCTATTTGGGCCGTCTGAAACGTCGTGAGAGAGCTATTCTTGCCAACGATGTCGCTTTCCTTCCAATACCATGGAAAGATGTTGCATAGGAGCTATTGACCCATTGTTTCTAATAAGAGAAAAATTCCTAATGAAGAGATTTCTACTATGCTTGCTAATTACTCTTTCAATGGCAAGATTCCGAAAAAGCTTGGTGATCCAGGTAAACCCACTATTCATTGCTCCATTAAAAATAATTATGTTAGAACTGCTTTATGTGATCTTGGTGCAGGAGTTAGTGTTATGCCTTTCTCTCTTTATAAGAGACTTTTATTAGACAAGCTTATTCCTACTGATATTTTCCTACAAATGGCTGATAAATCTACTGTTGTGCCTATTGGTATCTGTGAGGATGTTCCCGTTAAAGTTGCTAATTGTTTAATCCTAACTGATTTTGTGGTGTTGGAAATGCCTGAAGATGATAATATATCTATTATTCTTGGAAGACCTTTTCTTAATACTGCAGGGGCTGTTATTGATTGCAATAAAGGAAAAGTTACTTTTAATGTTGATGATAAAGAGCGCACAGTATATTTCCCAAAGAAGATTAATGCAAAAATTGGTTTGAATTCCATTGAAAATATTGAAGCCATCAAGGTTGGAGCTATTGATTGTCCTATTCTTATGCATCATAGAAAATATGAAACTCTTATGATTGGGACAATTTCTATACAATATGAGGTAACATAATTGTGATTTGGAAATTGAATTCTTTATGTCAAATAAATTTGGTGTGGTAGCAAGACTTGATCAACCTTGCTAACAAATCAATTTTAGCAACATAAAGACTTTAATAACCATTAGTTTTTCCTCTGATAATTATCTTTTACTTTTCTACAATTTTTATTCCTTGCTTAGTTTATCTCTTTTGAATATCAATATCCTGTTTTATTAGCTTATTTTAATCTCATTTAAGTTCTTCGGGAAAAGTTTTTGAAAAATTCCAGAAAAATTCCACAATTTTTATTTTTTCAAAAGAGCCACAGTAGTGGCTGAGCCTGACCTTGGGGACCCCCCAGAGCCAGAGGCGGGTCCCACCCGCGGGTGAGGGCAAGTCCGCGGCCAATGGCCGCCTCTGCCTTGTGGAGGGCCCCACCAGGTGAGCTGCCTCCCACTATCTTTCTCTCTCTCGAAAAATCACTCCAACATTGTTCAAACCCGAGTTCTTGCTCTTGAGTGCTGGAATTTTCGATCTCTTTGTTCAACCCATCAATCTTGCTGAAATTTGGTGCAAATCTTCTCCGGTATGTGACTCCTTCACCCCTCCAATTAGAATTTTGAATGGTTTTGTGTATGTTGAGTATTTTGCTACTGTATATGACCTTTGATATGAACTTGCATGCTTGATTTGTAATTTGTTAAATGGTTTTGATGCATGTATTAGTTGGTATTAAGTTATGAGAGTAGTTGAATGCACTTCCTAAATTTTATTTTCAAGTTTTATGAGGTTTGTTGAAAAATTTCAGAAAAAGAAGAATATGCCTAAGTTCAATTTAGGTGGGATCTTTAAGAAGAAGGAGCCCTCTTCTCGTCGAGAAACGAGGGGTTCAAGTTCTAATACACCAATGAGGCCCTCATACAATGAAGATTTGGAGCCACTATGTGTTATTGTGCTTGCCCGAGAGTCGGACGTGCGTTCATCGGTATACCCATGTTATGAATTTCTACAAGCTGCAGGTATACGCGATGAATTCACTAGTCTTGTTACTAATGCATGTTTGACAAATATTGTATTAGTGGAGAGGCCCCAATATCTTAAGCTCACTAACATCTTTGTGCAAAGCTTTAATTTTATTGATGATCAATATCACCCAAGTGTGGAGTTCATGTTATATGAACAACCTTGGAGAATGCCTTAGTCTGAGTTTTGCAGTGCTTTGGGTGTGAAGAATACGGGGCTCACAGGGAAGATGAACACACATCCCCAATACCTCAAGGAGCTCTATGCTGGCATCTGTCAGGATGATTGGAGGGACTACACCCGTGCAAAATTAGGGAGCATTCAGTTTCCAGCTGTGAGGTATTTGGGCTATGTCATTGCTCGTTCTATCCTTCCCCTGGATAACACGAGCAATATGTCTAGTCCTGATCTTGCTATTCTTGCCACCGCAATTAATCATGATGAAACCTATAACATTGGCGCTCTTATTGCTCGTCGTCTTAGCATTAATAAAGTTAGAGCAACTATTTATGGAGGTATTATTGCCTCAATCATGCTTTCTACTTCCATGCTTCCTCCTAGAGAGGATGATTTAGAGTTGAACTTTATCAGGCTTGATCTTGCTGCAATGAAATCTCATCACTTTGTCACTTATGATTCCACTTTGGAGAACTTGCAGTATAGATTATTATTTGGTTTTGATTTGGATAACCCTCACTTTGTGAGATTACCTGCTCCTGTTTTGTTTAACGTTGTTGATAGGGACGGATACTCATTTCCTGAGGAGGTGCTGGTTGAGTACCTCGCATCACTAGTCCCTGAGGAGGAGCCAGAGGAGGAGCCACAGGACTTGCAGTGGCAGCCACAGCCGGGCGCCAACTGGGGCGTGCCGCCGCCGTGGTAGATGAGTCCCACTTAGGCCAAAAGCCTAAGCTTGGGGGAGTACGTATCTCTCACCAACATCTCTTTATTTTGTTCACTCAATTATTATATGTCGGTGTGTTCGTTATTCCTTTGTATATCCATAAGTTTGTTTTTGTTTGTTTCCTTTTTGTTCTTTTCGTTTTGCTTAGTTGCTTTTGTTGCTCTTTTTGTTTACTACTTGAAAACCTAAAAAAAGATTTTCTCTTTGTTTGCTTTTCTTTCTTATAATCAAAAAGACCAAAAATATTTTCCTTTTATTTCTTGTTCGGTTTTTTTTCTTCTTCATTTTAAGTTGCTTCCTTCCCAAAACTGAAAACAACAAAAAGATTTCTCTTTTAGCTTTTGCGTTTTCCTTTCACTATTTGAAAAACACAAAAATATTTTCTCTTTTTCTTTATTTGTACAGTTGTTTTAGAGTTCAACCCGTGTTTGTAACGACACTCGCACTCGTTTATTATTTCTATATCTTCCGGATGTGCGAGCGTCTATGCAATGATGATGATATTTGGCAACACGGATATGAAGAGGAAATTTGGTATGAACTCTATTTGCTTTCATTTTTGTACAGATGTTTATCCTCGTGCTCATGCTTTAGTTTGCTATGATAGAATGTTGTGTAGATGATATTGCTTAGCCCTTATGGATTCTTATGCTTAGCCTCAACTTGTTAAGAGTTAATAATTTGTCATGTAGACATGAGCATGTTTTGCATTGTTTATAACATGGTATGGTGAAGTGAGATCCTCCTCCAAAAGATTTAATTGGATTGACTTGGCACATGTTCACACATGTCAAAAGACCAAAAATACGGTCTGTTACGCCTTAACGGTTTATTGTGCTTAGAATTGTAGTATCACTCATATGCTCTATTCATTGATTAATTTTGTCGCAAAGCATGATTATGACAGTAGTGCTCTCGATTGGTCGCTTCCTGATACGTGCATTTTATATCATCATTTATACATCTTATATCATCATATTAGAATGTTATTGGCATCGTTATATCATTGTTTTTGCATGTTTTAGATGATTTATGGGACTTTCATACAAAGTCCCTATTTTTGGTATTTAATTTCTGGGAGACAGAAAACCTCCTTTTTCTTGTTTTTAATGTTTCAGGAGCTACAGGGACCCAAATGGAAAAAGGAAAATTGCACAGCTGGTTTTTCATTGGGAGAACAACAGAGGAAGAAGAACTAAGCGAGAAGAGCCACGAGGCCCAAAAGAAGGGGGCCCACGCGGCCAGATTCTTTGGCCGCGTGGGGCCCACCATATGGAGCCTCGGGCACCTCCTCACTCGGGGCTTTTTAGCACGTCATCGTCTCGCCAAAAAAGGGACGCCCTAATCTTTCCAAGTCCATCCGAGGCGGCGGCGGCGGCGAAACTCCTGATTCCCTCCGAGGGGGATCAGATCTTGCTGCTCCGGAGCTCCGGAGGAGGGGGAAATCATCGTCATCGTCATCACTTCTCCTCCTTGGCGTGGGAGGAGGCCTCTACATCATCACCATCACCAAGATCAGCACCATCTCCATCATCATCTCCGTGATCCACTCCGTCCCCCTCGTAGTTTGAGAGTTTCTATACCCTAGATACTTGTCTTGTGCTCCTATTCATGTTTGTGATTGAGTACTTGTCATTATTTGGAGGTGAAGTTATATTTTCAGATTGTGTTGTACCACTTATGCCACTGAATATTATCATGTTTGCACGTTGTGAGTAGTTCCCGTATGTTCCTGAGGGCATAGGATGAATTGGCAATGATTTATATATGACATGTGTTGGTATTTTGTCTAGTGTTTATCATTTTATGTGATTCTATGATGGTGTTGTGCGAACGTCGACTGCACAACACTTAGTGTTATGAATTGAGGGAGACTTAGGAGGACAAGTAAACCTAAGAACGAGTCATGAAGTTACTTTATGGGGAATTAGTATCGGGGACCTTAGAGTGTAATGCTATGGTGGGACTTCATGTCTTAATAATTCTTGTGCAGTCATTTACTTGGCCACATGATCCATCATAAGGGGTTTAGTTTATTCATTTAGCTATGCCTAACAATGGCTCCGTCCAAAGAAGATTAAAAGTTGACAAGATATTCAACGTGTTGTTTAATAAATCTCTATGCCTAGCAACATCCATGCCGCCCTCGGGAACGTTTTCCACATATAAGACACACATCAATTGAGCTTGTCCTCTTGCCACATAGAGAATTGGGCTTTCTCTCTTTGACAGCTTTCTACTTCCTACCATCTATCTTAAGCAATTTTATTCTTTTGCATCTATACAACAAAAAATCCCAAAAACACTTGCATCTTTTATTGTTTTATTTATCATTCTTGCTAACCAATACCTTCAGCTCCTCGTGGGTTCGACAACCTTTTCTAATCGAAAAGTACTACAATTGATCTCCTGCACTTGGGAGTCATCAAGACACTTTTCTGGCGCCGTTGCCAGGGAGCGTAGCACTATTGGCAAGAAGTTTGGTAAGGAAACTTGAAAGCTGAATTTTATTTACTGTTTTATCTTATTGTTACTATGGCTTTTATGAATCATGCCTCGCTACATCTTGCTTTATATGAAAGTGCTTATGCCACTGCTCCTAAAGTGGTTGAAACTACTGTGTCTGAAGTGTAACGCCCCAAGATCGGTACTATGCAGACTTGAGCATTCCAGCCAAATCCGCATAATAACGATCCTAAAGGACGCCCACCAGGCATAACGTGCACGTCGCAACACTCACGTTATGCGGGTGGAATTGTGATAACATTACAATAGTTCTCGATGGAACCCACAAAAGAACATATATACAACAACGACTCACCGAGTCAAGAGCAAAGATACAATACAAAGATCCAAACAACAGCGGAAGCGAAATAGTATCCGAGTACGGATAAGAATACAAATATGGACTAAGAGTCCTGAAGATAACCAAGCACCATAACCCTGCCCAGGCCAAGCCGGCAGGATTCCCAAGCTAACGTCGTCAGACTTCAAACCTGTTTGGCTGCATTGGAATAGCAGCCCCGAAGGGGTCAGTACTAGTAGAAGTACTGGCAAGTAATACTCACAAGATATCAAAGCTGGAATTCCGGGGAAAAGGGGTTAGCGATTGAGGCGGCAGCAAACAGCACTATCAACTAATAGAGACACGCTACAACTTTCGTCTAATAGAGAGGAGGTAAGAGAGCGCATAGGTAACCAACTATACTAACACCAAACATACCCAGCCAATTCCTTACCAGCCCGGTTAACCACGAGCAGCAAGCCCAAAGGCACTCACACAGTTGGCAATTTTATAATTTTATTATTGAAGTAGTTCTATCTTACTAATCATCTTATTATCATTAGGTGTAAGTTGTCTATGATCTTGTTAGCCAGCATCATCACCAAGTCGTCCATAACCGCGGACACGGCTTTTCGAAAAGATTTAACCCTGCAGGGGTGCACAAATGTAACCACACGCACTTTCAACCCTTGTTGCCAGCTATTAGCACACTTCCTAAGGTGTGCCGGCAGGGTATCCGACGCTACACTTTCCTTCACTACCACACTTGTCCAGGGAACCACCTAGCTAAGTCTGACCCACCTTGAAAGTCCGGCCGAAGCTCCGAGGTGGACTTAGCCGATGCGAGAACGGCTTCGGGAGGGAACACTCATACGATTGCCCCTCCTTCCACATGCGATTAACGCACGGTCCGCAACCCTACCGTAAGTAACCATCACGTATAAGTCCCGGAGGCGTCCCATCCGTACCTGCAACAAAATAAAGCGCCGCGCAAATGGAAACACCCGAACTACTTGTGGCGCCCTGGACAAGGCTACAGATCCGGTACTAGGTCGAGGGGAGTCCCATTTCCTCCCACATGTGGGTAGTGCGCTCAGTCTTGGATCAGAGGACAAGAACTCGGGTCCTAGGCGACACTAGCAGAACAAATCACCACGATTGGCCTTCCGCCGGTGCCTTATCTTCATTAATTATATCCCATCGCCAAACATTAAAGATTATCATGTGAATTTAACCCAACTATCATATTATAACAAGACTAGAACATGACTCGAGCAAAACAAACCTAAGCATGCACTACGACTCGCAAGGGCCAACAAGGTAAACAAACAACAGGGTTAATAGGGTGTGGGGGTGTGGCTATATCATGGCTGCAAGGTAAACATGCAAATAGGATCGAGACACAAGCATCGCAATATAAGGCTAGCAAGGAACAAAAAAAATGAGGTGTGAGAGGCAGAAGACAAGCAAAGATAGCAAGGGAGTATCACTTGCCTGCAATCCGGTAGAGGTAGCAGAACCTGTCGTTGCTCACATCAACTCAACGGCCTATCCGAGAAGAAGCAACGAACACTGGGCAACGAAAAGATGCATTTTACTTCTATGGCAAAAGAATCGGCATGTTGATGACATGATGCATGACAAATTAAATGTGATCCAATTTTATTCCCTAACACATGGCAAAACATTTTAAATGGGATTGATGCACAATATAGATGCACCGGACAAAACCCCATAATTAATTGATTTAATTCGACTAAATGGATAAAAGTGTGAGGTTAATTAATGATGCATGATTTTATAAGTTACGGATATATATGGCATATAGGGGTTTAGGGTTGGGGTCACACATCGGATCGAGGAACTCCGGATTTGGAAGCCATCGTCTTCGGGTCGGAGAGGAAGTAGTCGTCGTAGTCGAGGTAGACGTCCGTCCGGAGTCGAAGTAGTCGAGGTAGTCATTCATCCGGGGTCGAAGTAGTCGAAGTAGTCGACATCGAGGAAGTAGTCGTACTCGGGTCGTCGTCGTGGCGGACCTTGGCGTTCCGGGCTTCGGGGTCGACGGGGTCCACGGTGGCGTCGGGGTACTCGGTCTTCGGGTTTCACGGTGCCGGGGACGGGGATCGGGAAACACCGGGGAAACGAGAGACAGGGAACCGTCGAGAAACCGGCACGAAGGCGTCAACGGGACGGAAACGAGAACGGGGAACGCGTCGGGGAACACCACATGACGGGGAACGCGTCGGGAAAAAACCACGACACGGAGACGGGACGGAGACGAAGGCACGGAGGCATCGGGAGCACGACGGGAACATCCACGGACAACCACAGAGACAAGCACAACAGCACAGAGGACGTCACAGAAGCAGAACAGAAACCGGGCAGCAGCAGGTCTTCACGGCAGCGACTTGTTCACGTACAAGGGACACATCAGCCACACACGACAAGAGGAGTCGACCGTGGCGGGCAGGAGGCGCCGGACGAGCAGGAGACAGGACGGGGGAGACGGCGACGGCGGGTCGACGCTGCGGAGGAGAGAAGGGAGCTGGGAGGAGGTGGTGCGGCGCAGGGGGAGAGGAGCCGGGAGCAAGGGGCGCCGGCGCGGCGCGGATTCGAGGAGCAGGGGAACGAGGGCGAGGTGCCGGCCAGAACGGCCAGGAGGAGCAGGGGCGACGCGGGGTCGAGCTCTGGCGCGGCACGGATGGGAGGTGGCGGCCGGCCAGAGGACAAGGGGAGGCCGGACGCGGGTCGGAGGAGCTGGGGCGACGAGGCTCGCCGACGGCCGGAGGTGCGTGAGCCGATGGCGGGGAAGGACGGCATGGCGGCGAGCTTGAGGGCGACGGGTGCGGCGGCGGCATCCCGGATGGAGGCGAGGGCGTAGGGGAGCTGCCGGGCACGGGAGGGGAGGTGGAGGCGGAGTTGGAGAGGGAAGGGGAGATGGTAATGCGGGGTGAGAGGAAGATGGGGAGAGAGGAGCTCGGGGAGGAGCCGACCGGTGAGGTAGCAGGGGCTGGAGCATGCACGGGTGAGGAGCTTGGGGGAAGCTCGGGTGCGGGAGAAGAAGGATGCGGGCACGGGGAGAAAGAAGGAAAAAAAAGGAAAGGAAGGGAAAGAGAGGATAAGGGAAAGGGTCCAGGGACCCAAAAAGAAAAGAACCTTTTGGGAGGTGGAAGGGCAGATTTGCGAAACGACAAAAATGGAGGAGGGTGGCTGCAAAAAGGCAGGGGGTGGGAACAGAAAAAGATCAGGGGCAGGATTAGGGTTTGGAGGCTAGGTGGGCTTGGGCCAGATTTGGGCTGCTCTCTCGCTCGCTCAAAATTTATTTTTCTTTTGCAAATTAATTTGACAAATAATTTTAGAAAACGGAGACGACTGTCTCGATAAAATATTTTCCGACAAATTTAGAAAAACAAAATAGGGTTTAATAAAAATAATTTTTGCGGTAAAAAAAACATGCGATGCAAAGATGCTGATGTCATGATGATGCAAAAGCAAAACAAACAAAAATCTAATTTGGGGAAAAACCCCGGGCATTACAACCGACACCACTAACAAGGGATCTCGCCCCGAGATCCACGCTACCGTCGGGGGGAGAAGAGCGGGGTCAAGCTATCGAATCTTCTCGCTCCAGGTTGATCTTCTCGACACCACTAACAAGAGGTTCTTGCTCATGTCGATGGAGATGACCGTCTGTCGAGATCCTTCCTAGATCGAACCTATTAGGATAAAGGCAAAGAGATCGTCCACCCACGAAGTTGCTATGACCGGAAGATAGATAAGATAGAAGATTTAAAACATATAGGCAAGAGGGGAAAAGAATAGAGGTAAGGAGTAAACAAGAATCCTATTGAGAACTTTTGAAATAACTTCTAGTAAAATAGTTAGGACACTCTACAAACAACGACCATTAGCTAGGGTATCCTACAGGCTGACTGGACCAACAGGGTATCGAAAAACCAAAGCTCTGATACCACTTTGTAACGCCCCAAGATCGGTACTATGCAGACTTGAGCATTCCAGCCAAATCCGCATAATAACGATCCTAAAGGACGCCCACCAGGCATAACGTGCACGTCGCAACACACACGTTATGCGGGTGGAATTGTGATAACATTACAATAGTTCTCGATGGAACCCACAAAAGAACATATATACAACAACGACTCACCGAGTCAAGAGCAAAGATACAATACAAAGATCCAAACAACAGCGGAAGCGAAATAGTATCCGAGTACGGATAAGAATACAAATATGGACTAAGAGTCCTGAAGATAACCAAGCACCATAACCCTGCCCAGGCCAAGCCGGCAGGATTCCCAAGCTAACGTCGTCAGACTTCAAACCTGTTTGGCTGCATTGGAATAGCAGCCCCGAAGGGGTCAGTACTAGTAGAAGTACTGGCAAGTAATACTCACAAGATATCAAAGCTGGAATTCCGGGGAAAAGGGGTTAGCGATTGAGGCGGCAGCAAACAGCACTATCAACTAATAGAGACACGCTACAACTTTCGTCTAATAGAGAGGAGGTAAGAGAGCGCATAGGTAACCAACTATACTAACACCAAACATACCCAGCCAATTCCTTACCAGCCCGGTTAACCACGAGCAGCAAGCCCAAAGGCACTCACACAGTTGGCAATTTTATAATTTTATTATTGAAGTAGTTCTATCTTACTAATCATCTTATTATCATTAGGTGTAAGTTGTCTATGATCTTGTTAGCCAGCATCATCACCAAGTCGTCCATAACCGCGGACACGGCTTTTCGAAAAGATTTAACCCTGCAGGGGTGCACAAATGTAACCACACGCACTTCAACCCTTGTTGCCAGCTATTAGCACACTTCCTAAGGTGTGCCGGCAGGGTATCCGACGCTACACTTTCCTTCACTACCACACTTGTCCAGGGAACCACCTAGCTAAGTCTGACCCACCTTGAAAGTCCGGCCGAAGCTCCGAGGTGGACTTAGCCGATGCGAGAACGGCTTCGGGAGGGAACACTCATACGATTGCCCCTCCTTCCACATGCGATTAACGCACGGTCCGCAACCCTACCGTAAGTAACCATCACGTATAAGTCCCGGAGGCGTCCCATCCGTACCTGCAACAAAATAAAGCGCCGCGCAAATGGAAACACCCGAACTACTTGTGGCGCCCTGGACAAGGCTGCAGATCCGGTACTAGGTCGAGGGGAGTCCCATTTCCTCCCACATGTGGGTAGTGCGCTCAGTCTTGGATCAGAGGACAAGAACTCGGGTCCTAGGCGACACTAGCAGAACAAATCACCACGATTGGCCTTCCGCCGGTGCCTTATCTTTATTAATTATATCCCATCGCCAAACATTAAAGATTATCATGTGAATTTAACCCAACTATCATATTATAACAAGACTAGAACATGACTCGAGCAAAACAAACCTAAGCATGCACTACGACTCGCAAGGGCCAACAAGGTAAACAAACAACAGGGTTAATAGGGTGTGGGGGTGTGGCTATATCATGGCTGCAAGGTAAACATGCAAATAGGATCGAGACACAAGCATCGCAATATAAGGCTAGCAAGGAACAAAAGATAGGAGGTGTGAGAGGCAGAAGACAAGCAAAGATAGCAAGGGAGTATCACTTGCCTGCAATCCGGTAGAGGTAGCAGAACCTGTCGTTGCTCACATCAACTCAACGGCCTATCCGAGAAGAAGCAACGAACACTGGGCAACGAAAAGATGCATTTTACTTCTATGGCAAAAGAATCGGCATGTTGATGACATGATGCATGACAAATTAAATGTGATCCAATTTTATTCCCTAACACATGGCAAAACATTTTAAATGGGATCGATGCACAATATAGATGCACCGGACAAAACCCCATAATTAATTGATTTAATTCGACTAAATGGATAAAAGTGTGAGGTTAATTAATGATGCATGATTTTATAAGTTACGGATATATATGGCATATAGGGGTTTAGGGTTGGGGTCACACATCGGATCGAGGAACTCTGGATTTGGAAGCCATCGTCTTCGGGTCGGAGAGGAAGTAGTCGAAGTAGTCGTCGTAGTCGAGGTAGACGTCCGTCCGGAGTCGAAGTAGTCGAGGTAGTCATTCATCCGGGGTTGAAGTACTCGAAGTAGTCGACATCGAGGAAGTAGTCGTACTCGGGTCGTCGTCGTGGCGGACCTTGGCGTTCCGGGCTTCGGGGTCGACGGGGTCCACGGTGGCGTCGGGGTACTC
This sequence comes from Puccinellia tenuiflora, assembly GCA_012064385.1. Classification (NCBI taxonomy): domain Eukaryota; kingdom Viridiplantae; phylum Streptophyta; class Magnoliopsida; order Poales; family Poaceae; genus Puccinellia; species Puccinellia tenuiflora. The sequence continues at coordinate 637,559 of QRDG01000320.1, read as the reverse complement.
GGTCTTCAGGTTTCACGGTGCCGGGGACGGGGATCGGGAAACACCGGGGAAATGAGAGACAGGGAACCGTCGAGAAACCGGCACGAAGGCGTCAACGGGACGGAAACGAGAACGGGGAACGCGTCGGGGAACACCACATGACGGGGAACGCGTCGGGAAAAACCACGACACGGAGACGGGACGGAGACGAAGGCACGGAGGCGTCGGGAGCACGACGGGAACATCCACGGACGACCACAGAGACAAGCACAACAGCACAGAGGACGTCACAGAAGCAGAACAGAAACCGGGCAGCAGCAGGTCTTCACGGCAGCGACTTGTTCACGTACAAGGGACACATCAGCCACACACGACAAGAGGAGTCGACCGTGGCGGGCAGGAGGCGCCGGACGAGCAGGAGACAGGACGGGGGAGACGGTGACGGCGGGTCGACGCTGCGGAGGAGAGAAGGGAGCTGGGAGGAGGTGGTGCGGCGCAGGGGGAGTGGAGCCGGGAGCAAGGGGCGCCGGCGCGGCGCGGATTCGAGGAGCAGGGGAACGAGGGCGAGGTGCCGGCTAGAACGGCCAGGAGGAGCAGGGGCGACGCGGGGTCGAGCTCTGGCGCGGCACGGATGGGAGGTGGCGGCCGGCCAGAGGACAAGGGGAGGCCGGACGCGGGTCGGAGGAGCTGGGGCGACGAGGCTCGCCGACGGCCGGAGGTGCGTGAGCCGATGGCGGGGAAGGACGGCATGGCGGCGAGCTTGAGGGCGACGGGTGCGGCGGCGGCATCCCGGATGGAGGCGAGGGCGCAGGGGAGCTGCCGGGCACGGGAGGGGAGGTGGAGGCGGAGTTGGAGAGGGAAGGGGAGATGGTGATGCGGGGTGAGAGGAAGATGGGGAGAGAGGAGCTCGGGGAGGAGCCGACCGGTGAGGTAGCAGGGGCTGGAGCATGCGCGGGTGAGGAGCTTGGGGGAAGCTCGGGTGCGGGAGAAGAAGGATGCGGGCACGGGGAGAAAGAAGGAAAAAAAAGGAAAGGAAGGGAAAGAGAGGATAAGGGAAAGGGTCCAGGGACCCAAAAAGAAAAGAAAAGAACCTTTTGGGAGGTGGAAGGGCAGATTTGCGAAACGACAAAAACGGAGGAGGGTGGCTGCAAAAAGGCAGGGGGTGGGAACAGAAAAAGATCAGGGGCAGGATTAGGGTTTGGAGGCTAGGTGGGCTTGGGCCAGATTTGGGCTGCTCTCTCGCTCGCTCAAAATTTATTTTTCTTTTGCAAATTAATTTGACAAATAATTTTAGAAAACGGAGACGACTGTCTCGATAAAATATTTTCCGACAAATTTAGAAAAACAAAATAGGGTTTAATAAAAATAATTTTTGCGGTAAAAAAAACATGCGATGCAAAGATGCTGATGTCATGATGATGCAAAAGCAAAACAAACAAAAATCTAATTTGGGGAAAACCCCAGGCATTACATGAAGTGCCTAAAGTGGGATACAAAATTCCCATTGGTCATGTTAAAAGAGTTATGAAAAATCCATTTACAGGCGATGGAACTAAGTATGCACGTGAACACGTGGAGACAATTGAAGACATATGTTTATTTAGGCTTCCTGGTATTCCTGAAGATCAGGTAAAAAGGAAGCTATTATATTTGTCTTTATCTGGTAATGCTTGTATTTGGTTCAAGTCTTTGGATGAAGAAGTCACTATTGAATGGAGTATTTTGAGGAAGGTTCTCTTTCTTAAATATTTTACTCCTAAAGAAGCTTGTGAGAACCGCTGCTATATATTTAATTTCTGGCCACATCTGGGAGAGAGCATCACTCAAGCTTGGGGGAGGTTAAAGGAACTCCTTCGCAAGAAACCTTTTTATGATCTTACAAGGAAAATTATATTGATAAATTTTTATTTGAGGCTATCAAAGAAAAACAAGGAATTTTTGGATAATTCATCTGGTGGAAGTTTTACAAATAATACTGAAGAAGAAGCATGGAATTTGTTGGAGACTATCGCTGAAAATACTGGTCACTGGGATCTTGATAAAGGTAATGAGCCTTATTTAGATTATCAATATTCATGTGTAGAGAATTTCTCTACTTCTATTTTGTTCAAGAATCTGAGTGATAATTTTGGACTTGATCCTTATGTTTTAATTGAGATAGCTAAATCTTTTTCTAGTCATATCGGTGTTCCTAAAAGTGGGTTTGAAGTTTATGTTGAACCTGTTAAACAATCTATTGTTGTTCCTAAAGTTATTAAACAGGTAGAACATGTGTCATCTGTGACAATCGAGGAGTATGTCGAAGCACCTCCATATCCAAACCAAGTTAAGGAGAATTTACTTATTGCTGTTACTAACAAGAGTAACAGAAGATGTTCTCAGCCTTATGAACAGGTGGAAGTCAACAGTCAAATTTCGGTTATCAAACAACTAAATGAAGAAGATCCTATTGATGTCTATTTATGTGAAGATGCTACTAAAGTTATTAAAGGCAATTCGGCCAAGGTTGGTAAGCCTGTTATATCATGCTCTATTGGGACTTCAAGTTATCATGGCTTGTGTGATATTGGAGCAAGTGTTAGTGTCATTCCATATTCTCTTTATCTTGAAATCAAACCTGATATTGATCATATCACTATGGAAGAGACAGGTATGACAATTCAACTTGCTAATAAAGATTATATTAGTCCATTTGGAATTGTTAGAGATGTTGAAGTATTGGTTGGAAAAATAAAATATCCTGCTGATTTTATTGTGCTTGGTTGCCCTCAAGACTCATTCTGTCCTATCATTTTTGGTAGACCTTTCTTACACACTGTTGGTGCTGAAATTAATTTGCCTAAAGAGAAAGTGTTTATTAAGTGTGCAGGAGAAAAACTTGCATTCAACTTTTCTAAATTTGCTGATAAACATTCAAAGAAAGAGCCAATCTCTGGAGATATAATTGAAACTCTTGCTCATATAGTTGTAGCTTCATCAGACGTGGTAGAACGTTATATGCTTAATCAAGATGAACCATTTAACGATGAAGAAAAAGATGTTTTAGAACAAATACTTTCACAGCAACCACCACAATTACAATTGCATATCCCACCTGATAATTTAGGAGTGCTACCACCGCCTAAAGGAGATCCTAGTTTTGAATTAAAACCTTTGCCTAAAAAACTAAAATATGCATACTTGGATGAAAAGAACATATATCCTGTTATTATTAGTGCTAACCTTTCAGTTGAAGAAGAAGAGAAACTACTTGGTGTGCTTAAAGCTCACCGACCAGCCATTGGATACTCTCTTGATGATCTTAAAGGTATAAGCCCAGCTCTATGTATGCATAAAATTAATTTGGAAGAGGATGCAAAACCTGTTGTTGAATATCAACGCCGTCTCCATCCAAAAATGAAAGAAGTGGTAAGAAAAGAGGTAATAAGACTTATTGAATCTGGCATCATCTATCCCATAGCTGATAGTAAGTGGGTTAGTCCTGTTCATTGTGTTCCTAAAAAGGGTGGAATGACTATCGTTCCAAATAAAGAGGATGAACTTGTGGCTCAGCGTACTGTTGTCGGTTATAAAATGTGTATTGATTACAGGAAGTTAAATAAAGCAACTCGTAAAGATCATTACCCATTGCCATTTATTGATCAAATGCTAGAAAGGTTATCTAAACACTCTCACTTTTGCTATTTAGATGGTTATTCAGGTTTCTCACAAATTCCTGTTCATAAAGATGATCAATAAAAGACCACTTTTACTTGCCCATATGGTACATTTGCTTATAGGAGAATGTCGTTTGGTTTGTGTAATGCTCCTGCTACTTTTCAAAGATGCATGAATGCTATATTTGCTGATTATATCGAAAAGATAATGGAAGTTTTTATGGATGATTTCTCTGTGTATGGTACTTCCTTCGATAATTGCTTGTTCAACCTTAACAAAGTTTTGCAGCGTTGTGAAGACCAACACTTAGTTCTTAATTGGGAGAAGTGTCACTTCATGGTAACTGAAGGTATTGTCCTTGGGCATCGGATTTATGGAAAAGGAATAGAAGTTGACCCAGCAAAGATAGAAGCTATTGAAAAGATGCCATACCCAAGGCACATCAAAGGTATAAGAAGTTTTCTTGGACATGCAGGTTTTTACCGTAGGTTTATTAAAGATTTCTCCAAAATATCCAAACCTCTAACCAATCTTTTAATGATGATTGTATTGAATCTTTTAATGTTTTGAAGAATGCTTTAATAAGTGCTCCCATTATTCAACCTCCTGATTGGAAATTGCCTTTCGAAATTATGTGTGATGCTAGTGATTATGCAGTTGGGGTTGTTTTGGGCCAACGTGTTGATAAGAAACTTAATGTTATTTATGATGCTAGTAGAACACTTGATGCTGCTCAAAGAAATTATGCTACAACTGAAAAGGAATTTTTAGCAGTGCTATTTGCTTGTGACAAATTTAGACCTTATATTACTGATTCCAAAGTCACAATACATACTGATCATTCTTCTATTAAATATTTAATGAATAAGAAAGATGTTAAGCCTAGACTAATAAGATGGGTACTTTTATTGCAAGAATTTGATTTACACATTGTTGATAGAAAAGGGGAAGATAATCAAGTAGCTGATCATCTTTCTAGAATGGAAAATACACCTGATGATCCTATTCCTATTAATGATAGTTTTGTTAATGAACAAATTGCAAATGTTAATGTTTCTAGTGCTAAAGCTGCATCTCCATGGTTTGCCAACTATGCAAATTTTATTGTTGGTAAAGTTTTACCTCCACACTTCACTTATCAACAAAGAAAGAAATTCTTTTATGATCTTAGACATTATTTTTGGGATGATCCTTTCCTCTATAAGAAAAGTGTGGATGGTATTATTAGACGTTGTGTAACTGAGCATGAACAGCAAGCTATTATAAGAGATTGTCATGACAGTCCTTATGGAGGGCATCATGCAGGAGATCGTACAGGTGCAAAGGTATTGCAATCCCGTTTTTATTGGCCTACTCTATTTAAAGATTGTGCTGAATATGTTAAATCTTGTGATAAATGTCAAAGAGTAGGAAATATTGGTAGGAGAAATGAAATGCCTATGAATTACTCTTTACCACTTGAGCCATTTGATGTGTGGGGTTTTGACTTTATGGGACCTTTCCCAGCTTCAAAGACAAAGCATACTCATATTTTGGTTGCAGTGGATTATGTTACAAAGTGGGTGGAAGCAATTCCAACCAAAAGTGCAGATCATGCCACAGCAATGAAGATGCTGAAGGACATCATCTTCCCCAGGTTTGGTGTTCCCAGGTTTTTAATTACTGATAGTGGTTCTCATTTCATACATGGTATTATTAGGAAAACATTAGCAAAATATGATGCTAATCATAGAGTTGCATCTCCTTATCATCCTCAAACAAGTGGACAAGTTGAATTAAGTAACAGGGAAATTAAACTCATTTTGGAAAAGACAGTGAATAAGTCTAGGTCTGATTGGCCACTTAAAATTAATGATGCATTATGGGCTTATAGAACCGCTTTTAAAAATACTATGGGAATGTCTCCTTATAAAATGATCTATGGAAAAGCTTGTCATTTACCTGTTGAATTAGAGCATAAAGCTAGATGGGCTATTAAACAATTGAACTTTGATTTTAAAACTGCGGGAGAGAAGAGAATTCTTGATTTAAACTTACTAGATGAATGGAGGAACGAAGCTTATGAAAATGCTAAAATGTTTAAAGAAAAAGTTAAGATTTGGCATGACAAGAGAATTAAGAGGAAAGAATTCAAAGTAGGGGATCAAGTTTTATTATACAACTCTCGTTTCAAGTTTTCTGCAGGAAAGTTAGTTTCAAAGTGGCAGGGACCATTAGTCATACAAGAAGTGTACCGTTCAGGAGCTATCCGTCTCTACGGTGACATGAAAGGTAAACCTCATGTAGTCAATGGACAACGTCTTAAACATTATATTGCAGGAAAGAGCTTCGTCGGAATGGTGGAAAAGTTTAATTTGCAAACACCGGAGGAGGTAATTGAGAGAGGTCTTGCAGTTTCAACAACCCAAAATCAATAATTGGTAACTTTTGTATTGGAAGTTTCTCGGAATTGTGTGAAATTTTACATCAGTCATTTTTTATGGAAATTAACGTGTGGGACAAGAAAATTGGAAGGAACGGAGATCCGAGGAAGGAAAGAGGGGCTCCCATGCAGCCAGATTCTTTGGCCGCGTGGGCCCTCTCCTTTTGCCCCTCGGAGTCCCGTTTCGTCTTGTTTTCGACTCCGACGCTTCGTCTTGACCTAAAAACCTTCAATATATACCCCCTTTCGTCGATCTAATCTCGCACTGAGCGTTTTCGAGCGATCTTTGTTTTTGTTGTTTCTGCCTGTCAGGGTTTAGCCATGTCAAGCTCCGGATCCAACCATGAGGGAGAAGACTCCACCAAGGAAGGCATTGTGAACCACTACCTCAACTCCGTGATGGCACCAATGAAGACCTTGTCCTTCAAGGAGGGTGTGCTGCTCGTGGAGGAGATGAAGGCTCCCAAGACCATCGGCACGGTGGAAGAGAGGCTGGGTGATCTAGAACAGAAGATTTTCAGGTATAACACTGTTGTTGAGCGCAGCCTTGATGCTCATCACTTCATGAACCTGGAGCTGGAGAAGAAGGTTGAAGAATATAAGGAGAGGATCAAGGACTTAGAGGATAGGTATCTACATGTCATATTAGAATTGGACAGGTATCAATCTCTGATGTGGGATGTAGAAAACCAAAACTGTGAGTACGAAGAGCGCTTCAAGAAGATTGCAGAAGCTGCCACGCTCAGGTACAATGATCCACCTACATCCTTCTACAATGGGAGGCCTTTCCCATGGAAATTAGAAGAGTGGAAGGCGGATTATGAGAAGGAGCAAGCTGAGGGAGAGGAAGCAGAAGCAAAACGTCAAGCTTGGGGGAGTTCAACCTAGTCTTTATCTTTATTAGTTTATCTATCTGTTTAGTCATGGTGTGTTTTGCTTTTATCGTTTGATATCAATCTCTTTTAGGCTTGTGTGAGCTCATAGAGCATTATCATGTATCCTCTTGTGGTTTATCAATGAATATTAAAGTATGGTGTCATTCATGGGTCTCTTGTTTTGGAGATTTATGGGTAACACTCATGCAAATGAGCGTGGCATGTTTAGAAGTTTCAGTCACATCTTGCCTTGAATTTAATTAACTTGATGTGTGTTGGACAATTGTAGAATTATCCCATTATAGAATAAGTAAAGAGAATGAGTCAACATGACTTGAAAATTAATAGTTTAAGGTTGAGATGCAGTCTTGTAGAATAAAGAGTTAAGAAGGTCAATGAAAATAATATGAAACACTCTTGTTATACTCTAGTATCTTTTGAGCAAATTAATGATCATGGATATTTTAATACTTATGCTCTTGAAAAGTGAATGAAAAGGAGGGCACCCGAGGATTCGGCTAGCCATGGAAAGTGTGAGATAAAGGTTGTATTGAGCATAAGAACTTGATTGAAATATCCATGACTAAAGTTTGTACTAGTTACTAGTGAAGCAAGGGGATAAACAATATCATATCTATATTTTTATTTGTATTCTTTTAACTAGTTATTCAATAAGAGTTTATCTTGTCTTTAATTTCAGCAAAGTATCAAATATTATAATGCTTGCCACAAAGAACAAAAGCATGTGAAAAGTAGTATGATCCAATTGTCCAACATACAATGGTTATTTGCTTTCAAAAGTAAGGGGTGATTGCTAGAGCTTCTACTTATGTTGCCTTATGTGTATGGGTTTTAGTTCATTAATCTTACATTGCAATTGAATATGATGATGATACAATGCCCGTATTTATTTATCAACCATAAGTCCATTGATGCATGTGATGATCTATGTCCTTACTTACTCGAGGACGAGTAAAGGTTTAAGCTTGGGGAGTTGATACGTGCATTTTATATCATCATTTATACATCTTATATCATCATATTAGAATGTTATTGGCATCGTTATATCATTGGTTTTGCATGTTTTAGATGATTTATGGGACTTTCATAAAAGTCCCTATTTTTGGTATTTAATTTCTGGGAGACAGAAAACCTCCTTTTTCTTGTTTTTAATGTTTCAGGAGCTACAGGGACCCAAATGGAAAAAGGAAAATTGCACAACTAGTTTTTCATCGGGAGAACAACAGAGGGAAGAAGTGATGGGGTCGATGCATAGAAAACAAAAATTTTCCTACGCAACAAGCGGAATAAACCCCAAGGATCTAGATCTACTAGATGGAGGTAGCGAAGATGAGATCCAATCTCTTACCCTTGAAGATCAACAAACTCGTTTTGTCGGTGCAGGGGTTGGCTAGTCGATCCCCGCAACTAGACTCATCTAGTCGCGAGGAGATGTATTTCCTCGAAGTCCAATCCGACGAAGTGCCACAAGGGGTAGCACCTCCGCGGTATCCACACGTACGGCTCGATTTAGATCTCCGCCTTCTTGATCCCGCAAGCAAGGTGGAGATGGCTAGATAGATCTCGGCACCACGACGGTTGTGGTGGCGTTGATGGTGGAGAAATTCCTGCAGGGCTTCGCCAAGCGACTGCAGGAGAGAGGAGGGAGAGGGAGAGGGAGGCCGGCGGCTAGGGTACAAGGGTGCTGCGCCCCAACCCTCCCCTCCTCCTTATATAGGCGTGAGGGGGCTGTGGGGGGCGTCCCAAACCCATCTAGGGCCGGCCAAGGGAGGAAACTTACCCCCCAAGGCAACCCCTAGGGTTTTTGGGTTCCTCCCATGGGCCAGCCGCATGGGCCTTTAGGGAGAGGGTGCGGCCAGCCCAAGTGGGCTGCTGCACCTCCCCTTAGCCCATGTGGCCTTCTAGAACCTTCTGGAACCTTCTAGAATCTTCCGGTACTCTGCCGGAATTTTCCCGAACTTTTCCGGAACCCTGGAAACCACTTTCCTTATATAAAACTTTACCTCCGGACTCTTCCGGAGCTCCTCGTGATGTCTAGGATCTCATCCGAGACACCGAATCACCATTCGTTCATACCATCAAAACATCTCATCGCTAAACCCTAGCTACATCGGAGCGTTAAGTGTGTGACCCTACGGGTTCGAGAACATGCAGACATGATCATATCAATAATCAATAGCGGGACCGGGATGCCCATATTGACTCCTACATATTCAACGAAGTTCTTTATCGATTGAACCACGATGCCGGAGATTCTTAATCTCATATACGATTCCCTTTGTCTCACCGATATTTAATTTGCCCGAGATTCGATTGTCGATATCTCCATATCTAGTTTCATCTCGTTACCTGGCAAATTCTCTTTACTCGTCCATAATATAGGATCTCCGTGATTAACACTTAATCACATGGTTGCAACCTTTCTTGATGCTATATTACCGAGAGGGCCCAGAGATATCTTTTCCGTCACAAGGAAGGACAAATCCCACTCTTGATTCATGTCACCCAACAAATACCATCGGAGATACCTGAAAGCCACCTTTATAATCACCCAGTTACGAAGTGACATTTGATGTCCACAAAGTATTCCTCCGGTAAACGGGAGTGACATAATCTCATGGTCTAAGGAAACTATACTTGGCATACTAAAAGTGTTGGCAATGAAACTTGTGTGACACGATCAATTGCAACTCTTTATTATCGGGTCTTGTCCATCACATCATTACTCCTAATGATATGACTCCGTTATCAAGTGACTATAACAAGTCCATGGTTAGGAAACTCTAACCATCTCTTGACTAACGAACCAGTCCAGTAGAGGCTTACTAGGGACACCTGTTTGTTTATATTCCACACATGTATTATGTTTCCGGTTAATACAATTATAGCATGGAGAATAAACTATTATCATAAACATGAATATGCTAATAAACCATTTTATTATTGCCTCTAGGGCATATTCCCAACAGTTTCCCACTTGCACTAGAGTCAATAATCTAGTTTACATTTTCTCGATCCAACACTCATGGTGTCTAACACTCATGGAGTCTCAGTGCTGATCATGTTTGCTTGTGGAAGAGGTTTTGTCCGTGCTCTATACTATACAGTTCTTTATGTTCTTTGCAAAACGTCAATGTCACCTAATTTGACATTACTTTATCATCTCATGATAAACCTATTATCATCACATGATAATTCTCATCATCACATGATGAATATAATATATTTGGTTAGAGAGTGAGATTTTCGTTTCCCTTTTATGCCTACATGACGTATGATCAGTCAAGAGGACTTTCACATAGCATGTGCACCCGGAACTCACTCAGTCTTGAAACAAAATTTCTCAAACCATAATATTATATCTTTTAATCCTTGAATTAATCATATACTCCTATATGTTGTAGACTCACAAATCGACAGTGCAATCATGTCACTTCGATATTTCCGATCATGCTTTCGCTGCGCTTCTGCCTTTATGAGATTTCCAATCTAGTTTGGTTTTATGACTTCAACCAAGTCTACCAATCTCTAGATTACTTTATCTCATCTTCATGTTAAAATGACTCCTCATTCTAACACGTTCTTCTAACCAAGAACTTGGGTCACATATCGTCAAATACAAACACATGGTTCTTATATGTTTTAGACCTATGAACAATTCATAGCGAATTCTAACATATCCTCCAACCATCATTTTTGTACTGAGTTATCAACTCAATGTTTCACCTATTTCTCACAAGCAGATGAACCTTTCTTCTCTTGTTCCATTTTGAACTCCTTCAAAATCTTACTTAGGTTAAACATCCTGACATAATGCTTATCAAACATATCTATCCTCCATAGATACATCCATCTCCATGGATATTTGACTAACTTCATAAGTTATACTTTGGTTCCTGACTTATTTACAACATTTATGAAATCTCCATTTCACACAAACAAGATGTTGTAAACTCCCACTCAAATATACACCATACACATATTAAATTGTGAAACCACTTTGGCTCCCACTCAGAAATATGTTATCCTTATATTTGACCATGATTAACTAGCTCCCACTCAAACATATGTCACCACATATTTTGATCTTGGAAAATAGTTTCTGCTCTAACTTAATATATGTCGCCACATATCTTAATTAGATCACACTCGTGTATTTTCTCGATATTTTGGACACCTCCAAAATTCTTGATTAACTATTAATATCGAGAACTCTTTATACGAATGCTAGTACTTTGCTAGCATAAATCCCTTCGACTTTAAGCACAACTACACCATGTAGTTAACAACATTGAATATGTTAAAGAGCTTTACCTCTTGTGCTTTTGTCCAGTAAGTTTTATTTATTCCTTACAAACCCTTTTGAAGAATAAATATGTGAAACAACGCTTTCACAAAATCAAGTAACAATTACTTTGTGATTTAAACTTAACATAGGATGACTCTCAGTCATTTTCGTATTTAAGGCTTCTATTTCTTCTTTGTAGTTTCGTAGGTTTGTCCTGTTTCTAAAACATGACAAGTGAATCATGAATATTATTTTGTAACCTGACAAAATACCATATTCTTGAATCCTACTTTTCTTTAGACAAGCTAAACCGAAATTCAATGATCACCATCATTAATTCCTTTATGTGTCAAGTTTAACCAACATAGCACTTTACATATGTGCCACTTGATACATAAACAAGCAAGGTTTTAGCTTTTCCATTTATTCCATCAATTCTTTTATCAATGAAACCTTTTCACGATAAACCACTAAAATACTTAGCACAACCAACAAATTGGTTTGCCCCTTTTAGTCTCATATTGTGGAATCACATTCATAGTCATACTTATGAATATACTACAACATTATTCGCAATAGTCTCTAATTATCTCATAATTAATGAAACCACCTTTTCTCATAACTCATATGAAAAAAGTTTATGCGAATCAATAAATAGATCCTTATTTCTAAACAGAGTGTTTATCAAATAAATCTAAATGCTATTATTAAACCCCCGAAATAAAACCCTTCTTTGAGACCACACAATATCAAATAGTGTGTGATTACAATATCTTAGGACATATCAAACTCCTTTGAAAATATTCTAAATATTGTAATTTGTGATAACACTTCTCACAAGTCCGCATACTAACATATAACTCAAATATTTTGTCTCTTTTGATCAAATCATAAAGACTCAATTTTCTTGTTAACTTAATATCCTAAACTCCAGAAATTTATTTGATCTCATCAAATATCATAACTCGAATAAATACACCTATTTAATCATTTATGATGGAGTACACAAAATAATGACATCTAACATTTGCTGAAAATACAACCAACACTTGTGTTTATTTTCGGCAATTCATGGCACTCTTCCAAAGGGTGGCATTTTAGTCATACTCCTTACAATAAGGCGCATTGATAAAACATCAAAATGTTTATTCAATCTTTAGTGTCGGAGATTGTCCCCGGGAACTAGGGGTGTCTCCAAGGTATCGTGTAAGGGGCTGAACACGGAGTCAAACAACCCGCAACGTGCTCCGGCGACGGTGCTCGTCAGACTCGCTGCGGACGACACTGCAGAGATTGACACAAGGTATTACCCAGGTTCAGGGCCCTCTTGTGGAGGTAAAACCCCTACGTCCTGCTATGGTGTATTGCACTGCTTGGAGAGTTTACAGTACAAGGGGAGAGCTTGTCGAGCTCAAGGTGGCTAACAATGGCTACTTGCTAGTCTGTAGATCTAGGGTTTGGACTCTGGGATCTTCGAACCAGGAATCGAACCCCTTGCTTGGGCGTGCTCCTCCTCCTTTTATAGGCGCCCTGGGCCTCTTCTGCCCAAACATTTGGGCGGGAAGGGCTACCACATGGCGACGAAGGAGGAGGCGCGGTGCACCGTAAAGGTGAGGTCTACCATAAAGGCAAAGATCGTGGACGCGGTCCACGGCAGGGGAACGGCGTCACCAAAGCTGAAAAGGGGCACCGACCGGCTGGACGGCGGGCTGGCGCTTGCCGAGGTGGGAGGTGGCCCACGGTGACGTCGTCCTTGGAGCGTAGCTGCAGACTGTTCCCTTGTCACCAAAGGGGCAATACTCGTTGTCCGCTTTGCTTGGCTCCGCTTTGTTGACTGCTTTATACATGGAAACGGCAACTGCGGCGTCGTCGTCATCGCGCGTAGGCACGCGCGTCACTCTGCGCATGGCGCAGAGTCCATGTGCGCTCTGCCGCGGGGGCAGAGATGGCTTCACGAGGAAAGTGCTCGTCGAGGCGAAAAGCCTCGCCAAGCCCTTCAGCTTGGTCCTTAGCAGAATTGCGGGCGGCGTCGGAGACGCCTTGTCGAGGAGCGATCCCTCGCCAAAGGAAGGAACCCTTGGCGAGGAGAAGAACCCTTCGCGAGGAGAGAAATCCTCGCGAAGCTTGCCAGGCTTGGAGAGCCTGGTCCTTAGCGAAAATCTTCCGAAGAATCTTGTGGGCCCTGGCAGGCCGGCCCGTGGTACCCTGGTTTCCACTGTGCCGACAGTAGCCCCCGGGCCCGCGACGGGCACGCCGAGGCCCATGACGAAGGCGAAGCGTCGAGGGGCCAAAGATGCCTGACAGGGCCGCGACACGTGTCACGCAGCGGTTGCGCCCGCGGCCGCGGCCTCCTCGGCTCCAACGGGCGACGTGGTGGGGCCCGCCACGACTCGAGTGCTGGTCAATAAAGCCTGGGCGCGCAGGCGGCGCCCATTACTTCTCCCGTAACTCCTCCGCACACTTCTCCCCACGCCTCCAATCTCTCCAGAGAGCTCCAACCTCCAGAGTGCTCTTCTTCTTCTCCGGCGACCATGGCTCCCAAGAAAGCAGCCACCGACTTGAAGGGCAAGGCCACCGCTCAGGCGAGCTCGTCAGCGGCGGAGGCGCGGGACGCTGCGCCGGTGGCGGCGCGGGACGCTGCGCCCCAGGGGACAATGCCTGAGTCCCTTATCAGTGCGGCGACGGTTTCCAAGGTGCGGCTCTTTGTGGCCTCCAACACCCACGAGCTCGGTGCCACCAACATAGCGCCTGGCAGCTGCAGGGTCGGCGCGGGGTTCCATCCCATCTTCTTTCACACGCTCTTTGCCGGCTTCGTTCCTCCTTTTTCCAGTTTTCTCCTAGGGATCCTTGAGGCCTACCGGATCCAGCTGCTCCATCTTCACCCAAACTCCGTGCTCATTCTCGCCATCTTCGCCTACCTCTGCGAGGCGTACGTCGATGTCCGCCCCTCGGTGGCGCTCTTCCGGAGCTTCTACTCCCTCCGGAGCACCAAGTCGAACGAACGATTTGGGTGCGTCTCCTTCCGCATCGCCGCCGCCAGGAGTGAAGGGTACATCCCCATCACGTGGCAGGGGGAGAACGCCATCACCGAGGTGACGAAGAAAGTGGAGAAGTTCCGCGAGAAGTGGGTTTTCGTCGGCACCAAGTCGTCGAACCGCCACCTGGAGGTTCCCGTGGCACCCCCGAGGAAGTGGGCGCGTTGGTCGAGCGGTGAATTTGAGGGTCCCAAGCTTGAGGCAGTATACGAGCGTATTCAGGTGCTCAGTGAGGCCGGGCTCACCGGCCGGATGGTGGCGATGGACTTCGTTTCGCGCCGCATTGCTCCTCTCCAGTGGCACTCGAAGCCGATGTGGACCTATTCGGGCCCGGACGACAGGATGCGCCTCAGCCCCGGCGACTTCACTCCGGACGAGATGAAGCGGATCATGAAAGTCCTCTTCGCCACGGCGTCCATTCCGGCCCCAAGCAACGACGACGCCTTGCCGCTGTTCGCCTACACAGAGGAGCGAGTGCGCGAAGCCCGCAAGCTCCTGCCCCACTTCGACGAATGGGATATCAAGCCCGCGAGGCTTGTTGGGCCCCGCCGCAACCCGTGGGCGGCGGAACAAGAGCAGGAGGGCGACGCGCTGGAGCCAGACGAGGACGAAGGGTCCGAGGAGGGCGAGGCTTCAAAGGGTGCTGACCCTTCGGGAGGCGACGCAGGCTCAAGGAACGCGCCGCCCGGCGAGGACCCCCAGGAGATCTCTTCCGGCGGCGACGGGGGCGCCTCCGCGTGGTTCGCTCCCAGCGCCCCGCAGAGGAGGAGGACAGCGCAAGGGAGGACGACGCGATCCTTACACCGACGTCCATGACAGGGACGCTGGGGTCGCCTGCGAGGGAGCTCCTCGCGAAAAGGTAGCGGCGCCCTCGTGAGCAGGCCGTAGCGAGCACTCTCCAGCCACCAAAGGGGAAGAAAAGGGTGTGGAGAGCGGTCGACGAGTGAGTTTGGCTCTTTCCTTTCCTTTCAGCGTTTGCTTCTGCGAATCCCCTCCTGAAGGATTTTTGCTTGGCTGTGTTTTTCAGTGTACCCGCGGCGCCGAAAAAGCGGCGACTCCGCAAGCTCGGGGAGATCGCCTGCACCGCCGAGACACCTGTGGCCGACGAGTCGCAGCAGGCGGCCGTCGAGCTGCAGCATATGGCTGATGAGCCTCGGCAAGCGGCTATCGGGCAGCAGCAGGAGTCAGCTCCTCCCGCGGGTGAGCGCCGCGTGGAGGTGGTGGTGATTGAAGATGCGGCGTCGCCTCCAGCTAGGGCTGCCTCTCCCCCCGCGGTCGAGCACCGCGTGGAGGAGGTGATCGAGCTGGCGACGCCTCCGCCTACTCGGGCGGTTACTCCTCCCGCGGCGGAGCACCGCGCGGAAGAAGAGGAGGTGGACGAAGAGATCATCGCGGAGTCGCCCCCAGCGGCAAGGGAGGCTTCCACAAGGAGGGCAGGTTACTCCCGCGGCCACGGCAGACGCGGCCACCACGGAGGGGGCGGGGAGCGCCCCTGAAGAGCGGGAGGCAGAGAAGCCTCTGGAGCCCCGAGCGACGGGCCAGGGCGAGATGCCCAGCCCCTGAGGGCTCTCGATGCGGGCGGCGAGGGAGACGCCCCCACGAGCCCCCATGCCGCGGCGGGGGCCGCTACAAGTTCGGGGAAGGATGCCCTAGGCGCCTCGACAAGCGTCGAGGCCTCCGCGCCCCACAAGGATGCAGGGGTCTTGGTGCTGGGCAAGCCGCGCCCTCGCGCGGTTCGCCGCGACGTTATCTTCCGCCAATCGCGGCAGGCACTTGACGAGCTGGCGGCGCAGCTCGCCAAGGAAGATCTCGCCAGGGAGAAGGAGCGGACGAGGCTTGCCGACGCCTGGGCCCTCCTCCACGAGCGGGTGGACATGTGCCGCCGGCAGGACGCGGCGGCGAAGATGGCGCGCGAAGAAGCGATGCGCTTCGCGAAGGAGACCCGCGACAGCGTCAAGCGGGAGGCGGCCGAGGTCATGAACCAGCTGGACGCTGCCCGGGCGGCGCTGGAGTCGGACACCACCGCCAAGCACCAGGAGCTGGCGGCGCGCGAAGAGAAGTTCGCCAACGAGTCCGAGGCCGCGAGGACCCTCCTGAGGGAGCTGCGCGAGCAGTTAGACGCCCGCGAGGGGCAGCTAACGCCTCGCGAGATCGAGCTGAAGAAACGCGAGGAAGAGCTCTCCCTCCGGGAGAAAGAGCTGGACCTGCGCGAAGAACAGGTCCATTCTCTGGAGGAGGAGCAGGCCACCCGCGAGGGGCTGCTGCAGGAGCGTGAGAACTCAGTGGCCAGGAGCGAGGCCACCCGCAAGGAGCGCCACGACAAGGCCAACGCTGACCTCGCGATGAAACAGAAGAGGACTCAGGAGGAGGCCGACGCCAGGGTTGAGCGCATCCGCGAGAGCCTCGCCAATGACTATGACGCCAAGGCCACGAAACAGGAAGAGCGCTTCACGATGAAACGCAACGAGTTCCTGCATCAGATCGAAGGGCTCGAGGAGTCGGAGAGGGCATTGACCTCCCGCCTTCAGCACGCCCAGGAGGCGCTGGCTCGCGCGGAGGAGGAGATTGCCGCCCTGAAGGCTGACCTGAACGACCTCCAGCAACAGGTGGGGCCGGCCGCGGACCGCACAGAGCAAGCGCAGGACTCTGCGCGGCACCACCGGGCCATGACGCGCCAGCACCAGCTCATGCTCCACGAGTTGGTTCGCCCCGCGAACGCCATCGGGGACGACTTGAGGATCGAGGGCCCCCACCTTCCTTCCGGAGGGGTTAACGACGAGACGGCGCACGCGCAATTCTTCGGGCAATTCCTCGAGGAGATCGAAAAAGTCGCGAAGCGCTTCGACGAGCGCGTTGTGGCTGAGAGCCGCGACCTCCTCGTCCTAGCCATCAGCCGCGTCTTCAGTAACCTTTTGAAGCTCTGGCCCTCGTTCAACCTCGAGGCCGTGATGGAGCCGGTCGAGATCCGCAGCAAAGCGGGGGAGGCCGCTGAGGTGCTCGCCAAGAAGTACGACCAAGTCTTGGTCGATGAAGATGAGGGCGACGGCGAGGAAGGCGCTCGGAGAGCGGGAGCTGGCGCGGATGGAGCAGGGACCTCGGGAGGCGCGACGGCCTGAACTTCCTGTAGCTGGTCGCGCATGAGGCACATTATCGTGGCATTTTGATTGTAACAACTTTTGTAACGAATTGCTTTTAGCTTTGGAACATGCTTGTGAATGCCCCTTGGGTGACTTTTGTCTTTTCCTTCATGTCTTTTTCGCTCTACGTCTTAGGACCCTCTCTTAGCGCTACACCACCGCCACTTCGGTATGTGCGAGTCAGTACTCCACAAGTCCGGGGGGTACGTGAGGCCTCGAGAAGTGAGAGCTCCGCGAGGCGCGGTGCTTGGGGCTCCCCTTTGACGTGCAAGCAGCCCATGAGGCGTGGGAGAGAGAAAAGAGACTCGAGGGGCAAAAAACCAGCAAGAGGAAATTCTACCAAGTCTTTGTACTTAGCTTGACGGGGCGTTTCCACCCTGAAGAGGGTGTTGGTTCCCTGGCGAGGCGTTGTTGCCTTGGAGAGAGTGCCTGAGGCTTGGAGAGCCTGTTTTCCTGCACTTGGAGAAATAGGCATACCCGCAAGCAATAGATAGCTAAAGAATCTTATGGTGCTCGTAGGTTCCTTCATGTGTGTCTCGCGAGAAGAAACAGGCACCAAGGTTTTGGTGATCCTTGGTGAGTTGACGTGCGCGGGAGCTGACCCATGAGTTCAGAGCTCCTTGGGAGTTGACATGCATGAGAGCTGACCCGCGAGTTCAGAGCTCGGATCCCTTGGGTTTTAAGTGTTGCCGGGATGCTCCCGTGGCATGGCACCCTGCTAGCCCCCGCTCGTGAGATACACAGGAGGGATCATACGAGCGAGAAAGAAAAGCGAATAACACCGAAGCAAAGAACACCGAAGCGACAAAATATGCTGGCGCGATGCGCAAAGGTTCAATTTGGCCTGAAACATAGGCTCATTACACTGGCTTGGCCAGAAGCACAAAAATCCGCCATGCTCTTGGCATGGGGTCCACATTCTGTGGCTGAGACTCTCGAGGGGCGTGCCCGAGGCAGACGCATGTAGAGAGAGCTCAGGGGGCCCCTATGCGGGGGTGGCTTTTTAGCCTGCGTTCCACCATGACCGGCATGGGGATCCACCTCGCCAAGACATGGTGCCTGAAGAGGTTACCATGCCGAGGCTTGGTGGCTTGGGAGTCTTCTCGAACGGCCCGCGGCAACGTGTAGTAGAGAGGGGAGCCCGAAATTTTTCCTCGTGGAGGGTGATGGCGCGTGGCTCTCCCTTGATGCAAAAAATTGCTCGCCGAGGGCGATCAGGGGTAGAACTTGCGTAGGTGCTGGATGTTCCAGGGGTTGGCGACAGGGATGCCGTCCTCCGTCTCGAGCCGTGCTGAGCCAGGCCTGGCGATGTGCACGACTCTGTAGGGGCCTTCCCACATCGGTGAGAGCTTGTGGAGGCCTGCCCTGGAGAGGACTCTCCTCAGGACAAGGTCTCCTGCTTCGAGAGTGCGTGGGCGGATGTGGCGGCTGTGATAGCGACGGAGGTCTTGCTGATACCTTGCTGCTCTCAGGGCCGCATTGCGGCGGAGCCCTTCAAGCAGCAGTAGGTCGTCGTTGCGGAGTTCGTCCACCTCAGCCTCCTTGAAAGCCAAGACTCGCGGAGAGCCATGAGTGATCTCGCTGGGGAGGACGGCTTCAGCGCCATAGACAAGGGAGAATGGCGTCTCACCAGTTGGCTTTGTTGGCGTGGTGCGGATGGACCAGAGCACCGAGGGGAGCTCATCGATCCAATGCTTGCCACTGGCCTTGAGGCGGTTGAAGCTTCTCGTCTTGAGGCCCTTGAGCACCTCGGCGTTGGCTCGTTCGGCCTGCCCGTTGCTTCGTGGATGCGCCACCGAGGCGTAGCAGATTTGGGCACCGATGCTGCCGCAGTAGGACTTGAAGGCGCCACTGATGAATTGTGAGCCGTTGTCGGTGATGATGCGGTTGGGCACGCCGAAACGGCAGACCAGGCTCCTTATGAATTTTACCGCCGACTTCGCCGGAATGGTGCGCACAGGCTCCACCTCAGGCCACTTGGTGAATTTGTCGATGGCGACGTAGAGGTAGCGGTAGCCCCCGAGCGCTCGCGGGAAGGGTCCCAGCAGGTCCAGCCCCCAGACCGCGAACGGCCAGGAGAGCGGGATCGTCTGGAGTCCTTGCGCAGGTTGGTGGATTTGCTTGGCGTGGAATTGACATGCGTCGCAGGTTTGGACGATTTCGGCAGCATCTTGAAGCACTGAGGGCCAGTAGAAACCACTCCGGAAAACCTTGCCTGCGATGGTGCGCGAGGAAGAGTGGTGGCCGCACTCGCCGCTGTGTATGTCGTTGATGAGCTGGCGGCCCTCCTCGGCAGGGACACACCGCAACGCAACCCCATTGGGTCGTTTGCGGTACAAGTCTCCGTCGTGAAGGCAGTAGGACTTGGCCTGGCGAGCAATTCTCTCGGCCTCCGCGTCGTCTTCGGGGAGGGCTCGGTTCTGCAGGTAGTTCTTGATCTCGTCGATCCAACCAGTGTCTTGTCGTACTAGAGTCAGCAGCAAGCGATCGCCCGAGGGCAACCCACAGTTTGGTGCTCCGCTCGGTGGGGCAGGTGGGAGCTCCTCGTCGGTGCTGAAGTTGACCACAGGTTGCTTGACTGAGGCCTTGGTGAGCCTCTCCTCGAACACTCCAGGCTTCTGGGCTTCTCTTCTTGCTGCTTGCCGAGCAATTTCATCTGCCTCTTGGTTTTCTGCCCGTGGGATGTGCTTAAGCTCCATGCCCCTGAAGTGTTTTTCCAGCCTGCGTACCTCTTCAAGGTAGGCCACCATGTAGGTGTCCTTAGGCATGTAGCTTTTGTTGGAGAAGTTGACGAGGAGCTGGGAGTCGCCCTTGATGAGGATGTACTTGATGCCGAGGGCGATGGCGGCTTTGAGCCCGGCGAGGAGGCCTTCATACTCAGCGATGTTGTTGGAGACCTTGTCGCTGTCCTTAAAGCACAGTTGGACGGCGTAGTAGAGCTTGTCGCCTGTTGGTGAGGTGAGAACGGCGCCAGCCCCTGCACTCCTGGCCGCAAAGGCACCGTCGAAGTGCATGGTCCAGTGGCTTGGCGTCGTTCCTCCTGAGGCTGTAACCTCCTCTTCTGGGAGCTCTTCGTCTTTGCGCGTGTCCGTCCACTCGGCCATGAAATCAGCCAGCACTCTGCCCTTGATGACCCTGGTGGTGTCAAACTCCAGCTCGAAAGGTTGTAGCTCAATGCCCCAGCCTGCGACGCGATCTGTCGCGTTCGGGTTGCGCAGAACCTGCTCCAGGGGATATGAGGTGACCACCTTGATGGGGTGACCCTGGAAGTAGTGGCGCAGCTTCCTGGAGGCGATGAGGAGCGAGAAGAGGAGCTTTTGCTGCATGGGATAGCGCTCGCGAGCATCCCGCAGCACTGTGCTGACGAAGTACACAGGGTGCTCGACGAGGGCAGTTGTTGGTGAGGTAGCGGCTGGCTCCTCCCCAGGCTCGGTGGAGTCCTTGGCGAGGTTTTCTTGGGGCTGGGGGCCTGACGAGGCTGCTTCCTTGTCGGGGGGTTCTGGGCTTGGCGAGGTGGAGTTCTGCTTGTCGAGGACTGGCTCTTCTCTTTCAGCCACCAAGACCGCGCTTGCCGTCTGAGGAGTGGCTGCAAGGTACAGCTTCAGAGGCTCGCGAGGGCGTGGGGCGACCATGATGGGTGGGCTCGCCAGGTATTTCTTCAAGTCCTCAAAGGCCTTTGCTGCTTCGGGGGTCCACTTGAAAGGGACCGGACCTCTTCATGATCTTGAAAAATGGCAGCGCCCTCTCACCGAACTTGGAGATGAAACGGCCAAGGCTGGCCATACATCCCGCTAAGCGTTGCATGTCCTTGAGGCGACGAGGGGGCTGCATCTGCTCTATGGCCTTGATCTTGTCTGGGTTGGCCTCAATGCCGCGGTGGGATACCAGGAAACCGAGGAGCTTGCCTGAAGGGACCCCGAAGACGCACTTGGCGGGGTTCAGCTTGATGTTGACCTTGCGCAGGTTGGCAAAGGTCTCCTCGAGGTCCTGGATGAGCGTGTCCTTCTCGCGGGTTTTGACGACGATGTCGTCGACGTAGGCCTCTGCATTCCTCCCCATTTGAGCTCCCAAGGCGATCCTCATGAGGCGCTGGAAAGTGGCGCCAGCGTTCTTCAGACCGAAGGGCATACAGACGTAGCAGAACACACCGCAAGGGGTGAGAAATGCTGTCTTCTCCTCGTCCTCCTTCGCCATCTTGATCTGGTGATAACCAGAGAAGGCATCCAGAAAACAGAGGAGCGCGCAGCCGGCGGTGGAGTCTACGATCTGGTCGATCCTCGGGAGGGGATAGGGGTCCTTGGGGCAGGCCTTGTTGAGGGACTCGGTGTGCTTGGGGACGACCACACCATTGGCGAGCCAAGTGGGGTGGACCACTTCCTTGATGATGCTGGCCTTCTTCAGCTTGTCTACTTCCTTGACAATGAAGTCTTGCTTCTCTGGCGCCTGGCGCCGCGCTTTTTGCTTGACGGGGCGTGCGTTTGGGCACACGGCTAAGTGGTGCTCGATCACCTCCCTCGGTACTCCGGACATATCTGACGGTGTCCAGGCGAACATGTCAGAGTTTGCCCTGAGGAAGGCGACGATCGCGCTTTCCTATTTGGGAGGCAGGTTGGCGCCGATGGTGACGCAAGCCCCCGAGCCACTCGCCTCCAGAGACACTTGTTTTGTCGCGGCCTTCTCCTGGGAGAACAGCTGCTTCTTCTTCGCGGGGGGCCTCGGGAGGGGTTCCTCGTCCTCGTCGGCGGGTGACGCCACCGCGGCAGCCTTGTAGGCCGCCTGCGCAGCGTACAGGGCGTCCGAGACCACGCCGCGGATGACAATGGTGCCACCCGAGCCAGGGAGCTTGACGAGGTTGTAGGCGTGGTGGGTCACCGCCATGAATTTGGCGAGGGCGGGGTAGCCGAGTATGGCGTTGTAGGGTAGGCCGATGTGCGCGACGTCGAAGTCGATCAGCTCGGTGCGGTAGTTGGCCTGGGTGCCGAAAGTGACGGCGAGCCTCACCTGCCCCAAGGGGGTGGTAAGACCCTCTGTCACTCCCGAGAAGGGCCTGGTAGGCATGAGCCGCTCGTAGGGCACCTGCAGCTTCTCGAATGTCTCGACGGAGATGACGTTGAGGCCAGCACCCCCATCAATGAGCGTCTTAGAGACGGCGATGTTGTTGATGGTGGGGGTGCAGACCAACGGGATGGTGCCAACGGTTGACGTGGACTTGGGGTGGTCGCCGGAGTCGAAAGTAATGGGGCACTGGGACCACTTGAGGGGCCTGGAGGCCTCGACTCCAGGGAGGGCTGCCGCGACCTCGCGAGCGAGTTGCTTGAAGTGGCGGTTGGAGCGAGGGGCCTGAGCCCCGCCAAGGATACAAGCTGCCCCGCGAGGCACCTGGTAGCCTTCGTCAGCCTCGGCAGGCAGGTTGTCGTTTGCGGGCTGGGCAGCGTTGGCCTGGGGGTTCTGCTGGTAGTTGTCGTTGTAGTTGTTGTTCCAGCGTCGCCCCCCGCGGCCGCTGCGGCCTCCGCCGCGGCCGCCGCGGCCTCCGTTTGCCTCGCGAGCCTCGCGAGCCTCGCGAAGCCTCTTGATGTCGAAGCAGTCCTCGGTGGCGTGAGAGTGCCTGTTGTGGTAGATGCAGAAAGGACGATCATCCTTCTTCTCAGGTCCTGCGGCTGGAGTAGCAGCTTGGCGAGACTGCTTGGCGTCAGGCTCTGCCGCGAGGACCGCAGTAGTCTTGCGCTTCTCAGAGGATTTCTTCTTCTTGGACCCCTCGGCGGGGTCCCCTGGCTCGTTCTTGACGAACAAGCGGCCCTCTTCAGCCTTGGCGCACTTGTCCGCCAAGTCGAAAAGCTTGACGACGGTGGTGATGTTGTCGTGGATGCCGAGCTTCTCGTGCATCCGCACGTCTGTGACCCCAGCCTGGAAGGCCGAAATGACCTGCGCGTCGGTGGCGTTGGGGATCTTGTTGCGCACTTGGCTGAAGCGCTGGATGTACTTGCGGAGGGTCTCGCCGGGCTTCTGACGCACGGCGCGGAGGTCGTTGTAGGTGAGGCCGCGCTCATACGTGCCCTTGAAGTTGGCGACGAAGCACCGGCAGAGCTCCTCCCAAGAGTTGATGGACTCGGCGGGAAGGTTGGTGAGCCATGAGGACGCAGAGTCCTTGAGGGCCATAGGGAACCAGTTCGCCATGACCTTGTCGTCGCCCCCGGCGGCCTGGATGGCCAAAGAGTAGAGCTGCAGGAACTCCAGGGGGTTGTTCTTGCCGTCGTAGCGCGGAGGGAGGTCCGGCCTGAACTTGACCGGCCAAACGACGCGACGAAGGCTGCGAGTGAACGCGGCCGTCGTGCCGTAGGTGACCGTGCCGTTGGCAAGGGTGGCGCGGAGGTGGCGCCCGGCGGTGGCGATGTCCTGGACGGCGCGGTTGCGGCGTTCTTGCCCGCGCTCGATGCTCACGCGTGCGTCCTCAGGGGCTCGCTGCACGATCTGGCAGTCATGCGGCGACGACGCGTGCGACGCAGCGCGGCCGTCGCGAGGAGGAGCCCCCGCTGGAGCAGGTTGCGGTGCAACCGGTGGAGCCGGAGCGGGTGTGGGTTGGAGAGGAGTCGCGGGAGGTGCGCCGTGCGCCACGTCCCCCACGAGCGCAGAAGGAACCAGGGAACGAGACGGCGCAGGTGCCGCGGCGCGAGCGGCGCCGATGAGCTCGGCAACGCGGTTGAGCCAGGCCTCCTGAGCCGCCGGCGTGGGGCGGTACTGCAGCAGCTCCTGCGCCATGAGGAGCGCAGTCGCCGGGCTGGGCGCAGGGCGGCCCAGCGAGGAGGCAGCACGGTCCCGCGATGGGGGCAGGGAGGAGGCCTCCTCTTCGCCGAGGTCGTCCTCAGCGTGGTCGATGTCGTCGTCGTCAGGGTGCTCGACGCGGGGCTCGGGATCGACATCGGCGCTCCAGAGCAGAGCCCCCACGCGGGCGGCCACGCGGGCGGCCCGCGGGAGCGGTGGCGGCGCTAGCCGTCCGGCGAGCGAGACGTTCGGCACGAGAACCGGCCATGGCTGTGTCGAGGATGAAGACGCGCCTCAGCCCCCTACCTGGCGCGCCAAATGTCGGAGATTGGCCCCAGGAACTAGGGGTGTCTCCAAGGTATCGTGTAAGGGGCTGAACACGGAATCAAACAATCCACAACGTGCTCCGGCGACGGTGCTCGTCAGGCTCGCTGCGGACAACACTGCAAAGAATGACACAAGGTATTACCCAGGTTCAGGGCCCTCTTGTGGAGGTAAAACCCCTACGTCCTGCTATGGTGTATTGCACTGCTTGGAGAGTTTTCAGTACAAGGAGAGAGCTTGTCGAGCTCAAGGTGGCTAACAATGGCTACTTGCTGGTCTTTAGATCTAGGGTTTTTGAGTAGGCTCCTGGACTCCAAAAAACCGAACCTAGTCCAGAGTCGAACCAGGAATCGAACCCCTTGCTTGGGCGTGCTCCTCCTCCTTTTATAGGCGTCTTGGACCTCTTCTGCCCAAACATTTGGGCGGGAAGGGCTACCACATGGCGACGAAGGAGGAGGCGCGGTGCACCGTAAAGGTGAGGTCTACCATAAAGGTAAAGCTCGTGGACGCGGTCCACGGCAGGGGAACGGCGTCACCAAAGCTGAAAAGGGGCACCGACCAGCTGGACAGCGGGCTGGCGCTTGCCGAGGTGGGAGGTGACCCACGGTGACGTCGTCCTCGGAGCGTAGCTGCAGACTGTTCCCTTGTCACCAAAGAGGCAATACTCGTTGTCCGCTTTGCTTGGCTCCGCTTTGTTGACTGCTTTATACATGGAAACGGCAACTGCGGCGTTGTCGTCATCGCGCGTAGGCACGCGCGTCACTCTGCACCCGGCGCAGAGCCCATGTGCGCTCTGCCGCGGGAGCAGAGATGGCTTCATGAAGGAAGCGCTTCGCGAGGCGAAAAGCCTCGCCAAGCCCTTCAGCTTGGTCCTTGGCAGAATTGCGGGCGGCGTCGGAGACGCCTTGTCGAAGAGCGATCCCTCGCCAAGGGAAAGAACCCTTGGCGAGGAGAACCCTTCGCGAGGAGAGAAATCCTCGCGAAGCTCGCCAGGCTTGGAGAGCCTGGTCCTTAGCGAAAATCATCCAAAGAATCTTGCGGGCCCTGTCAGGCCGGCCCGTGGTACCCTGGTTTCCACTGTGCCTACAAGCTTTTACTTATGCAAATTTACATTGTGATAGCCATCATGCTTGAAGTCTATATCTTGCTATCACCTTGTTGCTTGCCTTGTTTAGCCTAAGTTGTTGGTGCACTTTAGGAAAACCTAGAATTTTAGGTTGTTGGCTTGTTAATTTAAACACCTAGTTTTATTCCGCAATTTTCAAGCCCCTAAATAGAAAAGGTTTTAATCGCCTATTCACCCCCCCCCTCTAGGCGACATCTCGGGCATAGTTGTTCTTTCATCTGGGCTGTTGGAAAGGGAAAATGCTGTCTTATGGAGATCGGTTAGTGCTGGTTAATTCGGTCCTAACAAGCCTACCGATGTTCATGCTATCCTTTTTAGAATTACCCAAAGGGGTGAGAAAGAGGTTAGATGTATACAGATCCCGTTTTTTCTGGCAGAGTGATGAGAATAAAAGAAAATATAGATTAACCAAATGGAACATTATCTGTCGTCCGAAAGACCAGGGAGGTCTTGGGGTTGAGGTACTTGAGCTGAAAAATAAATGTTTGTTAAGCAAATGGCTGTTCAAACTTTTAAATGAGGAAGGGGTGTGGCAGGAGTTGCTACAAAACAAGTACCTTCACAGTAAAACTTTAGCTCAAGTTGAAGCTCAGCCTACAGATTCTCCCTTTTGGAAAGGCCTAATGCGAGTCAAAGATGATTTCTTCATTAGGGGATCTTTTAAAATTGGTAATGGAGAAACAACGAGGTTTTGGGAAGACACTTGGTTGGGAGATTCTCCGTTGATGAACCAATATCCATTATTATATAATATTGTGCAACAGCAACATGTTTCGGTATATGATGTGTTACATAATGCCCGCCTCTGAATCTAGGATTTAGGAGGGCCCTTGTTGGAAATAAATGGGACATGTGGTCTCATTTATGTCACCGACTTATGGAGGTAACTTTGACAGAGGTTCCAGATTTGTTTAAGTGGAATTTGACCCAGACTGGTCAATTTACTGTAAAATCTAATTAAGATATTCATGTGGTTCCTTCACAAAAAAGTTTTGCTAACAAAAGATAACCTAGCTAAGAGGAATTGGAAGGGTAATACACATTGTGTCTTTTGTGGTAACAATGAGAGTATTGAACATCTTTTTATCTCATGCCCGTTTGCAAAACTTATTTGGCTGGTAGTGTTTTGCACTTATAACATTCCGCCTCCAACTAATGTCACAAATATGTTTGGGAATTGGTTGCGGGGGTGGATAAAAAGACCAAAGATAGGATACGTATAGGCGTGTCAGCTATTTGTTGGTCCATATGGAAGTGCAGAAATGATATGGTTTTTAACAGGAAAGATACATTTCATGTTTTACAGGTTATTCATTCGGCGGTGCACTGGATCCAGTTATGGGCTTTCCTGCTTGCTTCGGATCAGCGGGACCTTATGGAGGCTGGATGCACGCGACTCCTGTGGGTGGCACATGATTTTTCTCCCGGCATACGTGGCAGCATATTAGTCGACTTTCGTAGTTGTTCTATTCATCTATCTTTGTCGGTTGAGAGGTCTTTTTTAATCTTTGTGATTTATTGAGATGTAAACTTGAGATACGAGCAAACTTTGCAATAAGCGGCTGTGTGCATCACTCGATGCAGAGGCTGGGATTAATAAAATTCCCTTTTCTAAAAAAAACACAGCTACGCTCCGATTATGGTCGGTCCTACAGCATGTGGTGCACCGGGAGCTGTTCTTGGAGGTTTCGTCGCGTTTGGAGGCGGCGGCCAGGGAATTATTCTCCCGGCATGGATGGTCGCATAACCTGCGAATCGACACTTCATTACCATAGGCGACCTTACAATTTCTCATGATGATATGTAACTCGCCTTTTTTACTGTTGCTTTGGATATCTGGGTCGGTTTGGGGCTGTGTGCATCTTAGCTATGCAGAGGCCGGGTGTAATACTTAATACTCTTTAAGTAATAAAATCCCTTTATCGAAAAAAACTGCAATCTCGGGGGAATCTCGGCCTTTTCCCGGGGAGAATTTTACTCTAGTCCGGAGGTCGGAAATAAAATCCCGAAGTTTTACACCTGTTTCTTCAGATTCCCGGCCGGGATTATTTTCTCGGGGCTATTTAACCCGCACAACCAAACAAGCCCTAAGTGTAGTAATTAACCATCATTGGAAAGTTGCATCCCAGGTGAGGTGAGGTGATCCACCCACTAGCCAGCCTTGGATTGATCCCCGGCTGTCCGCACTCCACCATCGCAAGCAGCTGGCTTTGTTGCAGTATATATACAAACATAAAGCCAACGAGAAAGTGCAAAGCTCAGAGTTTTTTTTAATATTATTTTTTTAAATCGTAATTCGAAGTATAATTCGCGGATTCAAAATATTACAATAATAACACACCGTCGGCTCCCGGCGAGCCGAAACGAGTGTTTCGGCCGTTAGAGGGCCGAAAGGAGTGTTTCGGCCGTGAAATGGCCAAGAGTGTTTCGACCGGCAGTTTGACGAAAAGTGACATTTTTGCAGTTTGGCCCTCCTAGATTTTTGGTACTTATGATCTATATCATTGATCTAAAATACATATTTCCTAGATTTTTATAAAGATGGCATACGAACATTGGACCGTAATTAATCCAGTGCGGCAGTAGATGGAAAATACGAACATTGGACGGTAATGAAAAATATGTTGTCCCGCCATTGTTTCCCGCTCTTTGTCTTCCCGCCATTGTTTCCCGCTCCTTTTCTTTCCGGCATTTTCTCCCGTCCTTTCTCTTTCCGCCATTTTCTCCCGCCTTTTCTATTCCCGTCATTTTCTCCCGCCCAATTTTACCGTCAAAAAGCTACCGCGGAATATCTCCCGCCCAATTTTACCGGCCTATAAAAAACCGTCTCCATCGCTCAGTAAGAGCAACTTAATACTTTTGGGTGACATGCTGGATAGCGATTCCAAGGTGGATTATTAGTCATAGATGTAGTTGGAAGACGGTTTATGTATTTTGATGTAATGCCCATATTAGATTAAACGGTGAACTATATTGTTTTATGATAGCCTTGTTGTGCGCCCAAAATTCTGTCAATTGCCATGCTGTAATTTGTTACCCATCATGTATATCTTTTGGAGAGACACCTCTAGCGTACTGTGGATCCCGGTCCTATTTTTCTACATTGGTTACAACCGTTTTCATAGCTTTTCATCATCATTTGCTCTCTGATCATATTTCACTCTCACCATATTTTACATCCACACATTTAATTCTTTGTGTTTAGCAAGCCGGAGAGATTGACAACCTCTCTGTTTCCTTGGGGCAAAGTAATTTGTTTGTGATTGTGTGCAGGTCCACGTCAGCACGCGGGCAACACCTCGTTTCTGGCACCGTTGACACCTTGCTAAGACTTCTCCAAGTCATACTAGTTCGATAACCTTGGTTTTGTAATCAAGGGAAACTGATGCTTTGCTGCATCATACCTTCCTCTTGGGGTCTCCCAGCTAACGTGTGATCCAAGTCATCATGGTGTAGATGCCTCCAGTGTTGATTCCCCTCTCCAGCAGGGTGCCGGGAAGAGCTGCAGAACCCTCCCGAACTAGGGTTGGAGATGGCGGCGGCCTCGGACGTCTTCTGGAAAATATGATCGGGTATTTAGGGTTTTCGGGGCGAAGACCAATTTATAGGCGAAGAGGCGACTCGAGGCGACGAAGGAGGGCTCCAGGTGGGCCCCAGGCGCGACCTAGAGTGGGGCCACGCCTGGAGAGCGTCTGGGGGCTGGGAGCCTCCCCTCCGGGCATCCTTCGGGTTTCGTCTTTGTTTGAACTTGGAAATAAATCACGTAAATTTTCAGCGCGTTCCGAGAAAACTTCACAGAGCAACGTTTCTGAAACAAGAAGACAGCAGAAAACAGGAACTGGCACTGGGCATCTTGTTAATAGGTTAGTTCCATAAATCATGCCAAAATGATATAAAAACATTATAAAAACATGTGGCACTGATATATAATCAAGCATGGAACATCAAAAATTATAGATATGTCGGAGACATATCAATTCCTTGCCTCAGTTTCCAAGGAATTTGAACATTTGTTCCAATCTCCTTATAATCTCTTTATATGGCTCTTTTGATTCAAAGGAATCATATAGGATTTTTTTCGAGCATTTTGATCCTTATGAATTTTTACTATGTACATTGTTTGATTTATGGGATTGGAATCATTATGGTTTCTTCATAAGAATTGCATTGCATTATGTGTTAAACAAAAAAATTCCTTTCTGATACTTTTGTTTTTCAAAGATTCAATAACTATTGTTTCAAAACATTTGTTGTTTTCTATTTTTGTAGAATTCAACATGACATGCCGATCTAATGTTGTGCTTTTTCTTATTCCAAAGTTATGAGAATCATCCGAATCAAAGAGGCCCTTTAGACCCGGTCACATAGGATTTAGACACATTTCCTGTGTATTGCCCGAACGATTACTCCTTTAGGTTTTTCCAATCCTCTGTTTTTTCACGATTATTTGTCTTGTGGGCTTTTCATAGGATCACTGATAGAAAAAAGCCCTTTAGTCCCAGTCCCAGAGGGCCTTTAGTCCCGGTTGTGTTACGAACCAGGACTAACGGGTCCCCACGTGGCCGCTGTTGTGCACCCGGGGTCGGAGACTCTTTATTCCCGGTTGTGTTACCAACCGGGACTAAAGGTCTGCACGCTGGGTTTTAGTGTTTAGGGGTTCTTTTACTGTTTTTCGTTTCAATTTTTTCATTTATTGTTTTCTGCTTTAGGGTTAAGGTTTTGCATTCAATTCGATGGTACTACATATATACAACATAGAAGGAACCATTACACAACATCGTCATAAATATAAGATCAAAGTGTGACCTATTTCTTCGTCCTTGCTGTCGAACCTATTACATATATAGTACCATATATATATACAATATCTCTTACGATCCCTACTTGTAGGGATAAAATTCTCCGTCTTTAGATATGACATATTCTAAGAAGAATACCGCCAACTCCTCTTGAATTGCTCGCACGCATTCCTTTGGTAGGAGCCTGTCCCGCATCCGTTCGATCTAATTTAAAGAAGGGGGTCAATATATATATATATATATATAGGTATATATATATATAGGGTAGGACTATTCTGCACAACCCCTTAAGAGTGTATAGAATAGTTATTCTATACAACTTTCTGAAACTACACACCTTCTAAACCCGAACCAGCCCGACGTGCCCCGAACCAAAAAAAAAAAAAACACCGACGGAACCCCACTAACCCACCTATTCTCTTATCTCTCGATCCCCACCTCCTCCCTCCCGATCCCCACCTCCTCCCGCCCGATCCCGCCTCCGCCTCCACTGGGGGATCCACCTCCCGCCGGCGGCGACCGCCCTCCGCCTCCGGCCGGCGCGGAACTCCTCCACTTCCCGCAAGCGAGGTCGCCCCTCCGAGCTTCGCCGCCGCGCGCCCCCGACCTCCGCCGCCGCGCTCTCCCCATCCCAGCCGCCGCGCCTCCGCCGCCTCCGCAGTCGCGTGCTCCCCATCCCCGCGCGCCTCCCGGCGAGGTCAACATCGCCCCGCGCGGATCCCGGCGAGGACGACGCCGCTCCGCCCCGCGTCGTGCGCCTCCCAGGCGAGGTCGCCACCCGCGCGCGCCTCTCTGCCATGGCCGCTGCCCGCGAGCGCCTTTTGCCGCCGCGCGCCCCGCCCCCGTCTAGCCTCCTCCTATGGCGCAGCCCGTCCCCGGCCAGCCTCCTCCTTCTGCGCCCCCGACCTCCGCCGCCCTCCCTGGGCCCTGGCCGAGGCCCCCCGCCGCTCGTTTCTACGGGAGTCCAGTGCATCGCTTGATGGAGTCCACACCGGGCGCCATTGATGTCCACCGTGCTGCCCGTGGGAGGTTCACATCGGGCGCTGGCGCTGAAGGTCTCGTCCACCACGGCCGCACAGAGCCGACCCGAGCCGTCCAGTAGTTTTTGTTTTGTTTTTGATCTGTGCAGCTTGTCCCGATCTGGATTCCCCGAGTTGTGCCGTGGATGCTCCTGTTGTGCTCTCTGGGTGCTGGCCAGACCAGATCAACAGAGCCGTGGCTCTGTTGAAGTTCAGAGACGCCGTCGCCGCTTATATGCTGCTGGCCGGACAGAAGCTGCTCCGCCTCCACTCTACTGGAGCTTCTATCAATCGAGTAGGGCACACACATGCGAGTCCTTGAAGTTCAGTTCATGCGAGCTACGATGGACCTCTCTCAGCGCGGATGTGGCCCTTCCCCGATGCGCCAAAGTGCAGATCAGTAATTTTAAAAAAAATCAGTTAGTTGGTGGACAACATTAGTCGATAGTTACAAAAAGAAGTTCAGTTCGATGGTTCGCGCATTCATTTTTGTTCACTACGAGTGAAATAGGAAGTTCACTCGTGTATCGTGAGAAGTTCAGGAAAAATGGTACGCGAGAGGTTCACTTGTGAAATAGGTAGGAAGTTCACATATGCATCATGAGAGGTTCAAAAGATAGTCTGTCAAATAAAGTTTACTTGCGAAAAAATAGGAAGTTCACGTATGTATCGCGAGAGGTTTAGAGAAAAGAAGATCGAGCATGATTTTCACTTGTGAAAAAAATAGGAAGTTCGCTTACGAAATCGCGTGAAGTTCAGAAAAATAGTACGCCAAATAAAAGTTCACTTGCGGAAAAAAAAGAAAGTTCACTGACATATCGCGAGGGGTTCAGAAAAATATGTTAATTAAGAATACATAGGAAGTTAACCTATGCATTCTGGGGAGTTCGTCAACTTTATGAGTAAAAAGTTCAGAAGTGGTTCGAAAAATAGAAAGTTTACTTGTGTACCATGTGAAGTTCGGAAAAAATAGGGTCAACGGCATATTATGTGTACTATCCGTTTTTCGTATTTTCAAAATTAATCAAAAACCGTATCGAATTTCAAAATAATTTATACACATAAAAGTTGCATCTAATCAATATCTTTCCAACGGCATATTATTTGTTAAGTTTCGATAAGCGGTTTAAAAGTAATTTCGAAAAAACAGTCCGCCGAATCTAAATTTCAGAAAACTGATGTCTCTATTTTCAAAACTGCTCTTAAACCGTAAGGAATTGGGAAATTTTGACAGAGATAGAAAAGTTGCGCATTTTCCATATGAATCCAACGGCATATTATTTGCATCCATCCGATGAGCTGTTTGAAAATGGCTTGCAAAATACTGTACGAAAACGAAAAAATCCGCGAAAACTGTGTTTAGTATAATTAAAATTACTTTAAAACCGTAAAGAATTCGGAAATCCGGAAGAAGAATAAAAGTTGCGCAATTTCTCTAGCTATCCAACGGTATATCGCATGCGTCATTCCGATAAACGGTTTGAAAATGGCGCTCGAAACACTGTCTGCCAAAAAAATAGATCTGAGAGTTCCGTCGGAAAGTTCACATTATTTTCGTAAGAAAGTTCAGAAAGTTGTTCAGAATAGTTATTCTGTACGGGAGTGCAGAATAGCTGGAATATATATATGGTAGGACTATTCTGCACAACTCCTTAAGTATTTGCTGAATAGCTATTTAGTACAACTTTTACATCTAATCAGCTTCTTATCCCGAACCGACGCCCTCATAATCACTTTCTTATACCGTACCGAACTGGAAAAAAAAACTCCACCCACCCGCCCCGACCCGTTCCCAATCCCCGCCCACCACCGCACCGTGCCCGCACGCCACCTCCAGCTCCCGCTCCCGCAGCCGTCGCGCCAGCTCCCGCTCCGGCCGTCGCAACCTCCTGTGCGCGCCTCGCGCCGACCTCCCCCCACCTCTCGCGAGCACCGGCGTGCCCCGCCCCCGACCGCCTGCCCCCATCCCCGCCGCCTCGCGCCCCCGTCCTCCGCCCCCCTCCCTGGCCGACGCCCTCCGCCGCCGTCTCCCTGGATGGAGCCGTCCCAGCCTCCCCACCACCGGAGCGCGCCGCCGCCATCTCCCCTCTGCTGGATCGAGGCGTCCCGGCCTCCCTTCCATCGCATCGATCCACCGCGGCCTCCCTCGACCGGAGCCGCCGCCGCCCCTCCACCGGAGCACACCGTCCCGGTCGCAGCCTCCCCACCTCCGTCCTGCGTAGCCCGGTGGGCCCCCAGATGCACGCCGACAAGGAGGACCTCGACGCGCCGCCCCAAGGCCTCCCTGCTCGCCGACGGGGGGACAGTGGCCGGCAAGGACCGCCCCCGCCACCCAACTGGCCTGCCTGCACACCATCGGCCCGAGCTCGTGCAGCCGCTTGGCCCTCCCGCCCTTCCGCATCTCCACCGATCTGGACTACTGCAGGTTCGGTGACCACCGCGGGTGCACAGGGGGGCCACAGTGGCGTGGCAGATCGATTCACAGTCGGTGAGGTCCCATCTCGACGCCCCGGCCGGTGCGGCTCCCGGCCTCCCTTGCTCCGGCGCGACGGCGCTGTTCCTTGCCATCTACAGCGCACCGCCTCGGGCCTTTCTCCTCCTCGCCGCATCCGCGCGCCTCCTGTGCCTCGCACCCACGGCGTCGTCAGCCAGAGCGTGTCGGCTCGACGGAAGTCCACCACGCGCCGGTCCTGCAGTTCACCCCGCGCCCGTTCTGGAGTTCACCCGCGCCGCCAAAAGCAGTCCAGCACGCAGGCGAGGATCCTAGAGCTGCTAGTTCCCTCCGCCACGCGCCTTTCTGCTGTGGACTCGCATATTCCAGCGACTCGCGTGTTCTGTGGCCTACTAGAGCTGCTAGTTAATTTTCTTTAGTTATTAAAGTTCAGTTACTTTTCTGAATTTGAAGTTTAGTTGATCGTCATACTACTGCTGGGTGCTAATTATCGATCTGGGTGTGCCCGTATCTGTTTGTTTTTATTTTTCAAATGACCGATCTATCAGGTAAAATCTGATAGATTTGTTTTTAATATTTTGAAGCTTCAAAATTGAAATTTCCAAAAAATAAATCGCGGAAGTTTGAAAAAGGGAGTTCAATTCGTCCATATCCCGAGGTTCACATTTTTTCTAACAACAAAAATAAAAATTTATTCACGAGTAAAAAAATATTCATGTTTTTCTGAAAAGGAGGTTCAGTTTCTTAACCGCGGAAGTTCATGTTTGGGAGTTCAAATCATTCATGTCGGAGGTTCACTTTTTTATTGTCCGTTGACAAGTTGACTTACGAATTAATAGGAAGTTCACTTACGTATCATGAGCAGTTCAGAAAAATAGTTCTCCAAAATAAAATTCACTTGCAAATAAAATAGGAAGTTCACGTGCGTATCGCGAGAGGTTCAGAAAAAATATGATATAGTATGTCGAAAAATTCAGTTACGAAAAAATAGGAAGTTCACATACGTAAATCTAGAAAGTTATCAGCTTTCTGAGTAAGTTCAGAACTGGTTCGAGAATAGGAAGTTCACCTGGGTATCACGAGAAGTTCAGAAAAAGATGTTACAACACATACTATCGTGTTTATCTGTTTTCGTATTTTTAAAATTAACAAAAAACCGTACCGAATTTCGAAAACATTTCTTCACGAAAAAGTTGCACCTAGTGAATATCTTTCCAACGCCGTATCATTTGTTACGTTTCGATAAGCGGTTTGAAAATAATTTTCAAAAAACTATCCGCTGGATCTAAAACAGAATTACTTATTTTTAAAACTGCTCTTAAACCGCAACGAATTTCGAAAATTAGCTAGAGATAGAGAAGTTGCGCATTTTCCATAGCTTTCCAACGGCGTATCACTTGCATTAATCCGACATACGGTTTGGAAATGGCGTCCAAAATACAGTACGAAAACGGACAAATCCACGAAAACATTGTATAGTATATTTGAAATTGTTTTCAAACCGTCCATAATTTCGGAAACTGACAGAAGAGTAAAAGTTGCGCAATTTCCATACCTATCCAACGGCATATTATTTGCATTCATCCGACGAGCGGTTTGAAAATGGCGCACCGAATACTGTACGAACACGGACAAAATCGTAAAATCCGTGTTTAGTATATTCGAAATTGTTTTAAAACCGTACAGAATTTGGAAACCGTCCAGAAGAGTAAAAGTTGCGCATTTACAATACGAATCCAACGACATATCGCATGCGTCATTCCGGTAAACGGTTTGAAAATGGCGGTCGAAATACTATCCGCATAAACACAGATCTGGGTGTTCCGCTGAGAAGTTCACGGTTTATTGTCTAGGAAGTTCAGAAAGTTGTTCAGAATAGTTATTCTGTACGGGAGTGCAGAATAGCTGGAATATATATATATATATATATATATATATATATATATATATATATATATATATATATATGAATGAATCTCAACTCAATTGATGGTAATAAAATAATATTGTAAATATTGTTTACGTACTCGAAGTTGGTCTAAGATTCTGCCCCTCTCACAGGTCATCTCGCGAATGAACTCGCATACGTAGAATCCACATAAATTATTCCCTGATCCCTGCCTCGGGCATTTTATGAGAACAGAGTTCAATCAAAATAATAATCAAGCATGATAATGTTATTGAAACTAGAATCAAACAGATGCGCGGTTCTAGCTAGTACCACTTACACTTAGTTCTTCAAATGTAAGCTCCTCTTTCCAATCACCCGAGCCCTATTGGTGAACCGTTTCCAAGCTCTGGCAGGCAAAGAAAATGAATAAAGGACCTATTAATTACTAGATACCAGGAAATGAACGAAAGTTGACGATATAGTGCCATAATGATTGAAATTACGAACGGCAGCGTGACGAGGGGAGAGGCGGCTCATGTCGTCGAGCTTCAACGGCAGCGTGACCTAGGAGCGAGAGTAGGCGGCGGCATCCCCTTCAAGACATAATCTGCCATTGCTGCCTCCGATAGGGTTAGGTAGGGCATAGGAAGGGGAGGACGTAGTGGGATTGTGGGAACGGGGAGGTCGGGATTGTACCAGGCGGATGAATGGGCCGCTTCAATGGTTGTTTTGGGCCCAATTCACCAGGGAACGCCGATTTGATGCGCAGAGACCCATCCGTTAGGGATAGTTCGGAGCATAATCAAATCGTACGGCCTGAAAAGGTTCCACGGGACGATTGGACGACCGAAAACATCATGTCGTGAGAGAGCTCCCATTTGTGCCAGTTATAATATCCCTAATTACCTCTGGAGCATTTCACGCATGTCCGCCCACTTCTCAGATTCATTACGTAGCGGGTCCATGACTTGTACTAGTCCTTTGTCAGGAACAATGATTAGCAGAATATAGTGGAACCTGCGCACGCATAACTCGTCAATTACACTTAACATCGAGTAAGCGAATAGAATGTGTATAAGACAGTAACACTCACCCAAAGTTGTAAGGAAATATTATTTCCCTTTTGGTTTCCTGTCTCCTTAACGCCCTTACCAAGAGGTCCTCCGTTCCTTGGGTTTTACTATTAGATTATGTTGATGAACGACATCTGGGTCAACGAACCCAAGGTCATAGATTCGTCCTTGTTTGCATTCGAGAATCTTCAATCTGCATAATAGAGTGAGGATAATTATACATACAATGAACGAGCTGAGCTAGAGTCTTAATTACAGAAAAAAATACTTACAGACAATAGGCACTGACGTTATTTTCATCCCCCTCTAACGGATGAGCGCCGTCCAAATCATTTTGACGAGGTAGCGTGAAATTAGCCATGAGCGTCTTCCAAAGATTGTCTTTGGCTCTATCGTCGACAAAACTAGCAGATGAGCGTCGTCCATCCGCCTTTGGCTTATTCCAGTCTTGAATGGTGATCGGGATGTTGTCCCTAACAACAACTCCGCATTGACTTATAAATATTGTGTTGTGTGTCACGGGAAGAATCGGTCTGCCATCTTCAGCGATGCCTTCGATCTTGTACCTTTCATCTTTATCCAACCTTTTGGCTGGGCCTTGTTTGCTTTCAGAAGATTTCCTCGATCCGGAGGGCTAAAAGAAGAAAGAGCGTTAATATATGTATATACAAATCAAATAACGCATTTAGTCATAGAGGGTTAATTAATATACCTCGCCGGACCCTGTAGTAATTAAGGTTCGAGAACCGGAGCCGTCAACTTCTATCTCCACTCCCTCACCGGAGTCGTTCAAAAAGCTCGAGGCGATATCGACGCCATCATCACCGCGGATCATATCCTCCAATATGTATTCCTGATCTTCGTCTCTGCCGCGATCCATAGTTTCTGCAAAGACAATTGACTTGTGGTTAATTAGCAAAAAGATAAGACATATAAAAAATTCATTAGCAAAGAGATAAGACATATCAAAAATTCATTTGCAAAGAGATAAGACATATCAAAATTCATTTGCAAAGAGATAAGACATATCAAAAATTCTAATTTCTCTGCCACCAGTTTTTATTTTACATTGAAATTTTTATTATTGCAATTTTTATTACACACAAGTACTAAATTATTGCAATTTTTATTAACAACATAGATCACTAATTAATTGCCAATTGGAATTTTTATTACACAAATACTATATTACATTGAAATCTTTATTATTTAGCTAAGTTAATATTGCCAATTGCATGTGCTCTCAACCAACATGCAATTGGCAATAACAAGTATTATAACAAGTATTAACAAGTATTATAACAAATATTATAATTTTTTAACAAGTATTATATCAAGTATTAACAAGTACTATAATTGTTTACAAGTATTATAATTCTATAATTTTAACAAGTCTCTGCCGTATTATAATTCTAAAAATACTAAAGTTTCTAAAATTCTAACATTCTAACTAAAATTCTAACTAAAAATTCTAACTAAAAGTTCTAACATTCTAAATTTTTCTAAAAATTCTAACTGAAATTCTAACATTCTAACTAAAATTCTAAAAATTCTAACTAAAATTCTAACATTCTAACTAAAATTCTAACAAAAAAAGAGAATGAAATTTCCACCTTTTGCTACGGCCGGAGAGGTGGAGGTCGGAGGCCGGCCGGCGCACCGGGAACGGCCGGAGGAGAGGGCGGACGACGAGCGGGAACGGCCGGAGGCGGAGGAGGAGAATGACGGAGGAGGAGGGCGGCCGGCGAGGAGGAGCTCTCGGGCAGAGGAGGAAAACACGGTGAGGAGGGCGGCATCGGCGGCGGCACGTGGAGGGTGGGGCGGCGCGTGGAGGCCGGCGGCGGGCTCGGGCGGCGCGGCGGATTTGGGCAGCCTGCCGGCGTCGGTTTCTTGAGCGCTCCTGGTCCTTGTGTTTCTTCGCGAGATCTGAATGGAGGGAGTGGGGAGGCAGAGCACAGTTATAGGGGAGGGCGTTAGTCCCGGTTCGTGGCTGGAACCGGGAATAAAGAGTGACCCTTTAGTCCCGGTTCCAGCCACCAACCGGGACTAAAGGTGTTTTTCGGTGGCACCGAAAAGGCGCGCGCCAAAACCACCTTTAGTCCCGGTTCCTTCCACGAACCGGGACTAAAGGTGCTTTCGGAAATTAAATTTTGGGCACGAAGGCCACAATTTAGTTTTTTTTAATGTAATAAACTTATAAATTCAATATCTTTTGATCTGTTTATCAGAAAAATGCAAGTAATATATCAAATTGTTCATAAAAATGTAATCTATCTATTTATAACAAATTCATTTTTGTTTGAGATTTGAGGTGAATTCATTTAATTACAAAATTTGGAATTTGAACTCCATTAAGTCATTAAACTTATAAATTCAATATCTTTTGATCTGTTTATCAGAAAATGCAATTAAAATATAAAATTGTTGATAAAAATGTAATCTATCTATTTATAAAAAATTCATTTTTGTTTGAGATTTGAGGTAAATTAATTTAATTATAAAATTCGGAATTTGAACTCCATTAAGTCATTAAACATACATATTTTCTGTTTCACTTTTCTACCCCTTTTTTATGCCGGTACCAGGTGTAGTATGCCCAATCAGAAAGAAGCACACGGATCGTGTGTTTCCTTCGAACGCTTGTGAGCCGTTGAATTAGCGGTGTGTTTCTTTCGAGCACTTGTGAGCCGTTGGATCAGCATTGTGTTTCTTTCGAGCGCTTGTGAGCCGTTGGATCTCAAGCAGAAGATAAGGCACACATATCAACGCTCCTTTAGTCCCGGTTCGAACTACCAACCTGGACTAAAGGTGAAGAGTTGCCCTAATATTTTAGCTATAAATACCCACCATGAGTAGGAGATGAAGAACAAGAGCACGACAACAACAGAAAGAGAAGACAGAGGACTCCTCTATGCACAAGCTTCTCGAAGATGTCGTTGGGTAGTGACCTATGACATATTCGAGGGGCTCGGCATAGAAGCGTTCTCTCAGTGCTAAGAGGGTTTATACTGTAGTCAAGCTAGCCGGAAAGCGAAGACAGAGAACTCCTCTATGCACGAGCTTTTTGAAGAGATCGTTGGGCAGTGACCTACAACATC
This sequence comes from Puccinellia tenuiflora, assembly GCA_012064385.1. Lineage (NCBI taxonomy): Eukaryota > Viridiplantae > Streptophyta > Magnoliopsida > Poales > Poaceae > Puccinellia > Puccinellia tenuiflora. The sequence goes on along the minus strand of QRDG01000320.1, from coordinate 597,604 downwards.
TTCGAGATGGGCTCGGCATAGAATCGTTCTCTTAGTGCTAAGAGGGTTCATACTGTAGTCAAGCTAGTCCGGAAGGCAAAGACAGAGGACATCTCTATGCCCGAGCTTCTCGAAGATGTCCTTGGGCAGTGACCTAGGACATCTTCGAGGGGCTCGGCATAGAAGTGTTCTCTTAGTGCAAAGATGTCAACAAAATAAGATACACATGTGTGCCAAGTTTGAGAACACTCATACATAAATATTTAATATATTATTACACATAACCAACATCCCCATCTAGCGTATGTCCCTTGCTTATGATCGCGCCGGCCGTAACCATGGAGCATCTTCATCATTTAACACGATGCTTGGGTCAATGTTCACCGTGAAGGGCGGAATTTCATCAAACTTATTATAATCTTCTGACATGTCTATCTTGTCCTCCACTCCCACGATGTTTCTTTTCCCTGAAAGAACTATGTGACGCTTTGGCTCGTCGGATGATTTATTCGTTTGCTTATTTTTCTTCTTTTTCTCGGTTTGGTAGACATGTCCTTCACATAGAAAACCTGAGCGACATCATTGGCTAGGATGAATGGTTCGTCTCTGTAGCCAAGATTGTTGAGATCCACTGTTGTCATTCCGTACGGGTTGTCTATTTAAACCCCGACTCCATTCAGCTTGACCCAGTTATACCGAAACAAAGGGACCTTAAAAGAAGGTCCATAGTCAAGTTCCCATATCTCCTATATGTAACCATAATATGTGTCCTTTTTCCCATTGTTGTTTGTTGCATCAAAGCGGACACCACTGTTTTGGTTGGTGCTCTTTTTATCTTGGGCGATCGTGTAAAATGTATTCCCATTTATCTTGTACCCTTGGAAAGTCAATACAGTCAAAGATGGTGACCTGGTGATGGCCTTTGACATAGTTACCTGCGTCAAAAGAATATAGTTAGGTTGAGACTCCAAGTGCAGAGTGTATAGTATAGGAAAGACATTTTTCCCCACGAGGGGTGACTTGAGGGTTTAATATCGAACTCTCAAGGAATCAGTAGTGAAAGATTTGTCTTCTTATCCTTCTCCTAAAAACCTGCAAAACAAAGTAAATTGTTTTGTGCCCTCAACCTCACCAAGTGGTTGTCAAGCACAAAGGTGTGAGAATGATATGAAAATATAATAAATGCAAACAAGAAATAAATATGCAATGATGATAAATAAATATGCAAGGATGGTGAAAACAGTGATGGATGATATTTTTGGGTTTTGTATTGTGAATGCAAGATATAAAAGTGTTTTTGGATTTTTGGATTTTTAAATGCAAGAAAATGGAAAATGCTTGTAAGTTGTTGGAAAGGTGTTTCTTATGATTAAAAATGGACCGGGGTTCATGGTTTCACAAATGCACTCTCTCTTTAATAAAGTGGTAGATAATGGAACACTAGAATTGACATATGAGATTGCAACAAAAAGGTTTCATGACAAGTTACTAATTATATGGGCATCACGTACTAACATAGAGATCTTTTTGTTTATTAATCTCTCTTACACTCCACCAAGATGTGAATTAAATCTTAGCACCTCAGTAATTAAGATAAATCAGAGTATAGCTTTAAGTCTTATGACATGAAGTTAAAATAAGAACATGCTAGATCTAGTCATGGAGAAGTGGCAATGGGCACGCCCACACCTCCGGTAGCATGATATTTTTCTTTATCCCTAGTGAGACAATAAAGTAAGGTAAAAATACCCAAGTAGATCGCGGAACTTCTCTCACTTTCACCGCACTAGCCACCCCCTCATTACTCCAACTAATGCACATGTTCCCCCACACAAGCTGTCATAAACATGCTTGATCAAAACAAGTAGACAAGAACGGGGTACATAATATGCATCTACTTTCATAACTTAAACAAAACAATTGCAATCTCAAACATATATTAACTCATAAAGAGATCCACCACAAAGGAATTACATAGATGACCATAATCATGTTCGGCAGCTCATACGGTGCTAATTAGTGAAGCTCAAGAGAGAGGATATATACATAAGTTACTTCAACAAACCCATAGTCCAGGGGTGGACTACTCCCTCTTCATCATGGAGACCGTGGAGATGTCGTTGGGGGAGATGGAGACCACGCCGGCAGTGCTCTGCCGGAGTTTTCCCCCTCCAATCTGCAGCTCCAGATCTCTGTTTCGGTGTTTCTGTGTTTTCGGCAGCCGCTCCTCCGAAAGGCGTCGGGAGACTATTTTTATAGTCGGTTTTAGGTCAAGACGAAGCTTCTGGAAGAAAGATCGACGGCAACGGAGCCACGAGGGCCCAGATGAGTGGTCCCATGCGGCCAAGGAATCTGGCCACGTGGGCCACCCTCTTCTGGCCCTCGGGCCTCCGTTTGTTCGCTTCCTTCGCTCCTACGCTTTGTTCCTTACAAAAACTGATGCTCGTAAATTTTCAGGTCATTTGGAAGTCGTTTTGGTCCCTGAAACATCAAAATATAGAAAATAGGATTTTCTGCCAGTGCAGGGTTAATTCCAGAAAAATAGGAAAACTGTGGAATCTTCCCAAAATCATTATAAAACAATGATATAACCCTTATATGATGCAAATATGATTGAAAATATGAATATTATAATGCAAAGTTCATGTATGCATTTTACATTCATCAACATCCCCAAGCTTAACCTATACTCGTCCTCGAGTATAAAGGTGATAAAACCAACATGGACTTTGCAATTTAAGACTATCAATGGATATCAAAGATGATTACTATTGCTACATAAAGTGAAATGATTCATTCTTCAAAGGAGTAGCAATATGCAAGATAGATTATGAAGTGATATCAAATATTTAATGTAAGGATGTTCAATGATAATTCACAAGGTTAAACATAGAAGAAAGTACTATGGACCAAATGTATGCATAATGAAAAGTAAAAACATCCTATGATGGTCATAGAGTATTCTTGTAAATCTGAATATAAAAGGTGGACACTTTGGAAAGATATATAAATGAGTAGAGGTAAAACATGAATAAGTTTCATCTAACTTACAAAAGCTTCTACTTAAGTTAATGTTTGCAATGTGGTATTCATTGGTGTCAAGCTCTCATTACCCCCTTCATAACATCTTGAATGGTTAAAGTTTAAAGTGAAAGCAAATATGAGTAGTGTGCTTCACAAAGTATGGGTTGAAAGCTTCATGCCCCGTGAATATGAGTACCTACACCATGGTGTTACTCAATTTGGGCTACCAAGCAAGTTCAAGTTAAAGTTGATGGGGTCGTTGCATAGAAAACAAAAATTTTCCTACGCAGCAAGCGGAATAAACCCCAAGGATCTAGACCTACTAGATGGAGGTAGCGAAGATGAGATCCAATCTCTTACCCTTGAAGATCAACAAACGCGTTTTGTCGGTGCAGGGGTTGGCTAGTCGATCCCCGCAACTAGACTCATCTAGTCGCGAGGAGATGTATTTCCTCGAAGTCCAATCCGACGAGGTGCCACAAGGGGCAGCACCTCCGCGGTATCCACACGTACGGCTTGATGTAGATCTCCTCCTTCTTGATCCCGCAAGCAAGGTGGAGATGGCTAGATGGATCTCGGCACCACGACGGTTGTGGTGGCGTTGATGGTGGAGTGCTCCGTCCGACAGGGCTTCGCCAAGCCATGTGAGAGGGAGAGAACAAGGCGCAGCAGCCCTAGGGCTTAGGGGAGGTGCGGCTTGGGAGGAGGTGCAGCAGCAGCCCTACATCTAGGGGTGGTGCAGCAGCCATGGTGGTGGAGACGGCGGCAGCCCTCCGGGGAGAGAGGTGGCGCCATGGGAGAGGTGGAGGAGGCGGCGGCTAGGGCAAGGGAGGGGTGCGGCTTGGGCAAGCCTTGCTTGGGGCGCAGCCCTCCCCTCCCCTCCTTTTATATGGGGCGGCTAGGGTTTGGGGAGGGCTGGCCGGCCCCCCCTTTTCCTTGGCCCCCAAGTTGGGCGCCTCCCCTTGGGCTTCTTTGGCCGGTTTGGCCCATATGGGCCCTTGTGTGGTGCGGCTGGCCCAAGTGGCCAGCAGCACCCCTTTGGTCCATGTGGGCCCCATATCTTATGTGGGTCCCACTTCTAGACTCCTCTAGAACTTTCTAGAACCTTCCGGTACCCTACCGAAATATTCCGGAACTTTTCCGATACCTCCGGAAACCACTTTCCTTATATGAATCTTATTCTCCGGACTACTCCGGAACTCCTCGTGACGTCCGGGATCCTATCCGAGACTCCGAATCACCATTCGTTCATTCCATCAATTATCTCATCGCTAACCCTAGCTACATCGGAGCGTTAAGTGTGTGACCCTACGGGTTCGAGAACATGCAGACATGATCATATCAATAATCAATAGCGGGACCGGGATGCCCATATTGACTCCCGCATATTCAACGAAGTTCTTTATCGATTGAACCACGATGCCGGAGATTCTTAATCTCATATACGATTCCCTTTGTCTCACCGATATTTAATTTGCCCGAGATTTGATCGTCGATATCTCCATATCTAGTTTTATCTCGTTACCTGGCAAATTCTCTTTACTCGTCCATAATATAGGATCACCGTGATTACCACTTAATCACATGGTTGCAACCTTTCCGATGCTATATTACCGAGAGGGCCCAGAGATATCTACTCCGTCACACGGAGGGACAAATCCCACTCTTGATTCATGTCACCCAACAAATACCATCGGAGATACCTGAAAGCCACCTTTATAATCACCCAGTTACGAAGTGACGTTTGATGTCCACAAAGTACTCCTCCGGTAAACGGGAGTGACATAATCTCATGGTCTAAGGAAACTATACTTGGCATACAAAAAGTGTTGGCAATAAAACTGTTGTGACACGATCAATTGCAACTCTTTATTATTTGGGTCTTGTCCATCACATCATTACTCCTAATGATATGACTCCGTTATCAAGTGACTATAACAAGTCCATGGTTAGGAAACTCTAACCATCTCTTGACTAACGAACTAGTCCGGTAGAGGCTTACTAGGGACACCTGTTTGTTTATATTCCACACATGTATTATGTTTCCGGTTAATACAATTATAGCATGGATAATAAACTATTATCATAAACATGAATATGCTAATAAACCATTTTATTATTGCCTCTAGGGCATATTCCCAACAGTCTCCCACTTGCACTAGAGTCAATAATCTAGTTTACATTTTCTCGATCCAACACTCATGGTGTCTAACACTCATGGAGTCTCAGTGCTGATCATGTTTGCTCGTGGAAGAGGTTCTGTCCGTGTTCTGTACTATACAGTTCTTTATGTTCTTTGCAAAACGTCAATGTCACCTAATTTGACATTTCTTTACCATCTCATGATAAACCTATTATCATCACATGATAATTCACATCATCACATGATGAATATAATATATTTGGTTAGAGAGTGAGATTTTCGTTTCCCTTTTATGCCTACATGACGTATGATCAGTCAAGAGGACTTTCACATAGCATGTGCACCGGAACTCACTCAGTCTTGAAACAAAATTTCTCAAACCAAAATATTATATCTTTTAATCCTTGAATTAATCATATACTCCTATATGTTGTAGACTCACAAATCGACAGTGCGATCATGTCACTTCGATATTTTCGATCATGCTTTCGCTGCGCTTCTGCTATTATGAGATTTCCAATCTAGTTTGGTTTTATGACTTCAACCAAGTCTACCAATCTCTAGATCTCAACTTCATGAAAAATGACTCCTCATTTAACACGTTCTTCTAGCTAAGAACTTGGGTCACATATCGTCAAATACAAACACATGGTTCTTATATGTTTAGTCCTATGAACGATTCATAGCGAATTCTAACATATCCTCCAACCATCATTTTGTACTGAGTTATCAACTCAATGTTTCACCTATTTCTCACAAGCAGATGAACCTTTCTTCTCTTGTTCCATTTTGAACTCCTTCAAAATCTTACTTAGGTTAAACATCCTGACATAATGCTTATCAAACATATCTATCCTCCATAGATACATCCATCTCCATGGATATTTGACATTCAAACTAACTTCATAAGTTATACGTTGGTTCCTGACTTATTTACAACATTTATGAAATCTCCATTTCATTCAAACAAGATGTTGTAAACTCCCACTCAAATATACACCATACACATATTAAATTGTGAAACCACATTGGCTCCCACTCAGAAATATGTTATCATTATATTTGACCATGATTTAACTAGCTCCCACTCAAACATATGTCACCACATATTTTGATCTTGGAAAATAGTTTCTGCTCTAACTTAATATATGTCGCCACATATCTTAATTAGATCACACTCGTGTAATTTCTCGATATTTTGGACACCTCCAAAATTCTTAATTAACTATTAATATCGAGAACTCTTTATACGAAACGCTAGTACTTTACTAGCTTTAAGTTTTATTTATTCTCTACAAAACACCTTTTGAGGAATAAATATGTGAAACATCACTTTCACAAAATCAAGCAACAATTACTTTGTGATTTAAACTTAACATAGGATGACTCTTAGTCACTTTCGTATTTAAGGCTTCTATTTCTTCTTTGTAGTTTCGTAGGTATGTCTTGTTTCTCAAACATGACAAGTAAATCATGAATATTATTTTGTAACCTGACAAAAATACCATATTCTTGAATCCTACTTTTCTTTAGACAAGCTAAACCGAAATTCAATGATCACCATCATCAATTCCTTTATGTGTCAAGTTTTAACCAACATAGCACTTTACATATGTGCCACTTGATACATAAACAAGCAAGGCTTAGCTTTTCCATTCCATCAATTCTTTTATCAATGAAACCTTTTCACGATAAATCCACTAAAACATTTAACACAATCAACAATTGATTTGTCCCTTTTAGTCTCTCATTGTGGAATCTCTATTCATAGTCACATATGAATATACTACAAACTTTATTTGCAATAGTTTCTAATTATCTCATAATTAATGAAACCACTGTTTCACATAACTCATATGCGAAATGCAAATCATTAAATAGATCCTTATTTCTAAACAGAGTGTTTATCAAATAAATCTAAATGCTATTATGAAACCCCCGAAATAAATCCCTTCTTTGAGACCACACAATATCAAATAGTGTGTGATTACAATATCTTAGGACATATCAAACGCCTTTGAAATATTCTAAACATTGTAATTTGTGATAACACTTGTCACAAGTCCACATACTAACATATAACTCAAATATTTTGTCTCTTTTGATCAAATCATAAAGACTCAATTTTCTTGTTACCTTAATATCCTAAACTCCAGAAATTTATTTGATCTCATCAAATATCATAACTCGAATAAATACACTTAATTACTCATATCACTTATGATGGAGCGCACAAAATAATGACATCTCACATTTGCTGAAAATACAACCAACACTTGTGTTTATTTTCGGCAACTCATGACACACTTCCAAAGGGTGGCATTTTTAGTCATACTCCTTCAACAAGGCGCATTGATAAAACATCAAAATGTTTATTCAATCTTTAGCATGACTAAAACAATTGTCATTATTAAGTTTTGGATATTTTAGTATGTCACATATTTTATAAATGTTCAACCAATTTATCATCTAGATTATAATAAGAATAATACACTTATAATCGAAACTTGTGATTTCCAAAAAGGATCACTCATGAAAATAGAACAACCATTGTCTTTGACATGAATAACCGTCTCACATGAGCAAGACACACTAATTAAAATCACACTTAATTCGATTACAAAACTTATTCAAATCCTCTAATCCAAATGATAAATGTAGAGACAGATCGTTGCCAGCATCAACTCCTTGATTGCCGCCATTCCGCAACGTCTTCCCATATCCTTTATGCAAATCTCAAGCAGCAGGTTCTGTTTTCATAAAACAGAATGAGTATCAAATACTTATCGAAACCGCCACAATTGCAATTTGGACTTTAAACACTTATAACTTGTATATCAAAATATACTTTCTGCATTGCCAACTTCTCTTGCTATGGGTTCCACATTGACATGACGCAGCCGAGACACAAACTCACAGAAAGTGATCAAATCCCTTCCCATGACCTAGTCTCCGACACAATTCTTGAAGCTGGGGAGAAGCTAGCGTATCACCCCACTATCGCGAAACCGTCATTCATCTCGTGGTTCCAAACAAGCACTAGACGATGATGTATCTTATGCATTATCCTCAGGTGTTGTTCCAAGCAAGTGTTCTCTTCCATCTTGAGTGAAAGAAAACCGTTCAGACATTCGAACCTTACAATTCTAACTTGTGCTGAAAAACTATTTTTCAGCTCATCCACAATCTCCATTGCAATCAAGTTCTTGAATTGTCTTCTTAGGTCAGAATTCATGAAGGTGCACATCATCCACTTGACTTCCAAGTAGGTGGTTCAAAACCACTCCATGTACTCTTCATCGCTTGCAGAAATATTTGGGTTTATCTCCTATAGGTTCTTCTAACATGTAGAGCTCATCATTGGTGTGTAGGACTTCTTTCAGGACGCAGGTACTACTCAACAAATTTGACCCATCGAGACGCAGTTTTTCAGCAACGAACTACCGTAGTCAACCATGATCTACAAGGATTTTTGCAAAGACATCTGGACTTTTGTTTATGATAATTTTAGTTCATCTTAATGAACTCCCACTAAACTCAACATCTCTCTGGTTGTTTAGTGACACACGATCCAAATCCACTACACCACAACCGATCATCACGTGAGGTGATGTAGCTTCAATGGTGAACATCACCATGTTGATCATATCATCCATATGACTCGTGTTTAGCCTTTCGGCTCTTGTGTTCCGAGGCCATGTCTGTACATGCTAGGCTCGTCAAGGAAACCGTAGTATTTCCGCGTGTGTAAATCTGGCTTACACCCGTTGTATGTGAACGTTGAATCTATCACACCCGATCATCATGTGGTGTCTCAAAACGACGAACTTTCGCAACGGTGCATACTAGGGGAGAACACATCTTGATATTAACGGGAGAGATCACCTTATCATGCTACCGTCGCGATCACATCTAAGCATAACAATAAGGTGCATAAAAGGATTAACATCACATGCAATTCATAATTGTGATATGATATGGCCTTTCTTCTTGTGCTTTTGATCTCCATCTCCAAAGCACCGGCATGATCTCCATCTCCGGCATGATCTCCATCATCGTGGCGCCATCACCATGGTTGTCCACCAACTATTGCAACTACAACTAATGCTACTCTTAGCAATAAAGTAAAGCAATTACATGGTGATTCATTGACACGCAGGTCACATAAAATAAAAGACAACCATATGGCTCCTGCCGGTTGCCGTACTCGTCGACATGCAAGTCGCGAAAGATTACAAACATGATCATTGCATACATTATCACAAATCACACATTGGCCATACCACATCACATGACCCCCTCTGCAAAAACAAGTTAGACGTCCTCTACTTTGTTTATGCAATTTTTACGTGGCTTGGGTCAACGAGATAGAACCGTTCTAATCTACGCAAAACCACAACGGTGATATAGTAGTTGCTTATTTACTCATCCTTTTGAAAGGCCTTCCATTGAAAATTGCATCCTCACTAAAGCAAGAGAAACAGACACCCGCCAGCCACTTATGCAAAACAAGTTGCATGTCAGTCGTGGAACCGGTCTCTCGTGCGTGGACGAGTAAGGTTGGTCCGGGCCGCTTCATCTCACAATACCGCAAAGACGCAAAGTGCACGCGAGAAGGTAGCAACATAAAATATCAACGCCCACAACACTTGTGTTCTAATCGCACCAACATCTACGAATAGATCTAGGCTCTGATACCACTGATGGGGTCGTTGCATAGAAAACAAAAATTTTCCTACGCAGCAAGCGGAATAAACCCCAAGGATCTAGACCTACTAGATGGAGGTAGCGAAGATGAGATCCAATCTCTTACCCTTGAAGATCAACAAACGCGTTTTGTCGGTGCAGGGGTTGGCTAGTCGATCCCCGCAACTAGACTCATCTAGTCGCGAGGAGATGTATTTCCTCGAAGTCCAATCCGACGAGGTGCCACAAGGGGCAGCACCTCCGCGGTATCCACACGTACGGCTTGATGTAGATCTCCTCCTTCTTGATCCCGCAAGCAAGGTGGAGATGGCTAGATGGATCTCGGCACCACGACGGTTGTGGTGGCGTTGATGGTGGAGTGCTCCGTCCGACAGGGCTTCGCCAAGCCATGTGAGAGGGAGAGAACAAGGCGCAGCAGCCCTAGGGCTTAGGGGAGGTGCGGCTTGGGAGGAGGTGCAGCAGCAGCCCTACATCTAGGGGTGGTGCAGCAGCCATGGTGGTGGAGACGGCGGCAGCCCTCCGGGGAGAGAGGTGGCGCCATGGGAGAGGTGGAGGAGGCGGCGGCTAGGGCAAGGGAGGGGTGCGGCTTGGGCAAGCCTTGCTTGGGGCGCAGCCCTCCCCTCCCCTCCTTTTATATGGGGCGGCTAGGGTTTGGGGAGGGCTGGCCGGCCCCCCCTTTTCCTTGGCCCCCAAGTTGGGCGCCTCCCCTTGGGCTTCTTTGGCCGGTTTGGCCCATATGGGCCCTTGTGTGGTGCGGCTGGCCCAAGTGGCCAGCAGCACCCCTTTGGTCCATGTGGGCCCCATATCTTATGTGGGTCCCACTTCTAGACTCCTCTAGAACTTTCTAGAACCTTCCGGTACCCTACCGAAATATTCCGGAACTTTTCCGATACCTCCGGAAACCACTTTCCTTATATGAATCTTATTCTCCGGACTACTCCGGAACTCCTCGTGACGTCCGGGATCCTATCCGAGACTCCGAATCACCATTCGTTCATTCCATCAATTATCTCATCGCTAACCCTAGCTACATCGGAGCGTTAAGTGTGTGACCCTACGGGTTCGAGAACATGCAGACATGATCATATCAATAATCAATAGCGGGACCGGGATGCCCATATTGACTCCCGCATATTCAACGAAGTTCTTTATCGATTGAACCACGATGCCGGAGATTCTTAATCTCATATACGATTCCCTTTGTCTCACCGATATTTAATTTGCCCGAGATTTGATCGTCGATATCTCCATATCTAGTTTTATCTCGTTACCTGGCAAATTCTCTTTACTCGTCCATAATATAGGATCACCGTGATTACCACTTAATCACATGGTTGCAACCTTTCCGATGCTATATTACCGAGAGGGCCCCGAGATATCTACTCCGTCACACGGAGGGACAAATCCCACTCTTGATTCATGTCACCCAACAAATACCATCGGAGATACCTGAAAGCCACCTTTATAATCACCCAGTTACGAAGTGACGTTTGATGTCCACAAAGTACTCCTCCGGTAAACGGGAGTGACATAATCTCATGGTCTAAGGAAACTATACTTGGCATACAAAAAAGTGTTGGCAATAAAACTGTTGTGACACGATCAATTGCAACTCTTTATTATTTGGGTCTTGTCCATCACATCATTACTCCTAATGATATGACTCCGTTATCAAGTGACTATAACAAGTCCATGGTTAGGAAACTCTAACCATCTCTTGACTAACGAACTAGTCCGGTAGAGGCTTACTAGGGACACCTGTTTGTTTATATTCCACACATGTATTATGTTTCCGGTTAATACAATTATAGCATGGATAATAAACTATTATCATAAACATGAATATGCTAATAAACCATTTTATTATTGCCTCTAGGGCATATTCCCAACAAAAGTCATTGTAAAAATAGCGTCATCAAGAGGGTCAACTGGGGTACCTCTTGTCCCAGGACATGGAACAAGCCCATGTCAAAATGACAAGACAAACAAACATAAGGAACAATCTCAACACCCTTTTTATTTACTATTGATATAGCTTTTTATTATGAGGTGCATCATGATATGTCTCAAACGTATCTATAATTTTTTAGTGATCCATGCTAGTTTTGTGATATTGTCACATGTTTTTACTGTTATTTATATCATTTTTATGCATTTTGTCGGACTAACCTATTGACAAGATGCCCAGTGCCAGTTCCCTGTTTTTGCTGTCTTTTTGTTTCAGAAATTTACTTCTAGAAATATTCTCGGAATTGGACGAAAATTTACGGGGATTATTTTTACGCCAAGACGAAGACGGAGTCCGAAGGGCAGCCTGGGAGGCGACCCATAGGGCACACGCGGGTGCCAGCCGCGGCCCAGGGGTGACCCGTGGGTGGGGCCCGCCCCTGCCCTGTGGGCACCTCCTCGGCCCCCTCCGACTCCTATGAAATCACAATTAACCTAAAAACATCGAGGCGGCGATTATTTTCCAGAAATTCGACCCCGACATGCCGTCACAGAAAACCCTAGTTCGGGGTCCAATCTGAAGCTGATCCCGGCACTCTGCCGGAGGGGAGATCGATCCCGGAGGGCTCTTCATCGACATGCCTTCCTCCGGGATGATTTGTGAGTAGTCTCACCTTGGACTACGGGTCCATGGCAGTAGCTAGATGGTAGTCTCTCTCTCTTGTGCTTCATGTCTTATGATCTTGTGAGCTGCCTAACATGATCAAGATCGACTATTGTAATGCTATGTGATGTGTTTGCTGGGATCCGATGGATTATGAAGTTATGTTCAGATTGTGCATGATTCTTATATGAGTAATTTATGTTCTTGCATGCTCTCCGATGTGCGTGGTTACTTTGGCCAAGTGATTGTGTGTATCTCCAAGAGAGGGTATTTATGCTAGATAGTGGGTTCATGCCCCCTTTTGTTCCTAGGCACGAGTAACAGAAACGTCTAAGGGCGAGGGTGTGATGTTGCTACTAAGGGTAAAACAGCGGTGTTAATGTCTATTTTGATATTAGTATTGCTTACATCATGCACTTTACTTAATGCAATTGTCTGTTGCTTGCAACTTAATACCGTTGGGTGACAGGCTGGATAGCGATCCCAAGGTGGACTATTTAGACAAAAACGCAGTTGTACTCAACGGTCTTTGTTCCTTGTCGTGATGCCTCCATAAATATTATCATGTCCTTTTTGTCATAGCTAAATTGGGTTTGTGTCATGATCTTGTCAATTGCCTAGCTGTAATTCGTTCACCCATCACATGCATATTTTATCTACTTGAGAGACTCCACTAGTGAACCCATGGCCCCCGGTCCATCTTTTTACATTGTTTTTAACCTTATTTAATTGCTTCTAATTATCATTACTCCTCTGGTCACTTTTCATATTTTATCTATTTCATCATACAATTAACCGCTTTGTGTTCCGCGAGACCGGAGAGATTGACAACCTCTCCGCCTTTGGGGGCAAAGTATTTTGGTTGAGTGTGTGTAGGTCCATGTCTGTTGAAGGTTAAGCGCCAGAGATCTTCAACATTCACCTCGTTGTTGATTTCAAAGTCCTACTGGTTCGATAAACCTCGGTTCGTTAAACGAGGGAAAACTGCTACTAAACTTATTAATATCCACCATCACATCACTGAAGGTTCACAATAGTATGTAAGTAAATTTCCACCATGAATGATGCATGGCTTAGATTAGCATCCCAGGTGTCTCTCTAGCCATTTGGACAAACTACTTAAACTTACTTAGTTTCCACATTTATTTGGCACTATGATAGGCATCCATAAACAAAAGTACATGATATGAACTAAATATAATTAAGAACATGTTAAAAGATTGCCATGTGACAGCCCATATGGGCTAACCCCCAACCAAGACTCTTGTCAAGCTCACAACTTCATAATTTTAATCACAATGATTCATGTTTATTAAGTGCAATAAAAATAAGGTGTGAGAGCTTTTTGACCAACTTTTCCCATAACAATCAATAACATAAGCATTTAAATTCAGTGGTATAGATAATACAAAATAACATGGTAAACATACTCGGAATAGCTTAAAGCTAATAGGTAGATATGGTGGACTCACTGGAAAAACTTTGGTTGAAGGTGTTGGAAAACAAGTTTTTACTTGTTGGAATTTTTGGGCTAGCAAAAGGGAGAAAGTTGACCGTCTAAATGCATGCACAAGTGTCCATAGAACTAACCAATCCATGTTAAACAAAGTAAAGTAACATTCAGCATCGAAACATGAATAAGAGATAGCTCTTGATAAAACACTTGCAAATTAACACTCATTAAAAAGCACATGAATCATGCAACTATATGTATCTTTTTGAATCAACTCAAACATCCCTTTCCAATCTTTTAATAGCATCCAACTTAATTCAACCCAAATTTCTACTATCTCTCTCATATAAAAATGATAATGGTGGTCTCAAAACAAAAATCAAACCAAAATAAAAAGCAAATAAAAGACGCTCCAAGTTTATGCGATAAAGTGCATTGATCGAAAAACAGAAGTTAGACGTATGCAAACCGAGAGTGTGTTGGTCCAGTGGAGTTGTCTTCACATCCCCAAGCTTATGGTCTTCACCATCCTTGTATATCTCTTGGTGCATCTCCTCTAATCCATGTGAAAAAACTTCAAAACACTGTTTCTCCCATTTCTTTTCTGTAGGGTGACATTAGTAGTGATAGACAAATGAATTGCTTGCTGCATAAAATCCTTAAACAAAAATTCATATGAATATCCATAAAGTGTATAATGTTGTATGCCTACTTATAAACTCAATTGGATCAAAAAGATTCAAGTTAAAAGTTCAAAGAATGCATCAAACAAAATGGGACAGAATCTGTCCAGAAAAACAGCAGCTGTGAAACGCATTTTTCTACCCAGCTTAAGTATGTCGAAAAATTCTGAAAACATTCATGCATACATAGGATGAAAAGTTTCAGTTACAGTAAAAATTTCAGCTCATTCGGAGTTATAGAATAGGAATGAAAAATCAAACCATGCACAGATTCGTGCTGGAATGAAATCTCCGAATGCAAATAGCAACTTTTTCAAACCAAAATGGGTAAAACTTGGTACTTTATTCAAAATTCCAGAAACAAAACTAAAAACTAAGTCTCTTTTTACATCAAGAGGACACAAAGAAAATCAAAAATAAAAACAACCGGGTTGCCTCCCGTAAAGCGCTTTCTTTATAGCCATATAGCTAGGCTTCTTACTTGATATTAATGATGGACGAAGCTCATGAGGGAGCTTGAACTTTGGTGTGTCCCTCTTCCTTGGGAAGTGTTCCATGCACTTCTTGTGTGGAAACTGAAACTTCACATTCCCTTCTTTTGAATCAATAACAGCACCTGTGGTATGAAGAAAAGGTCTTCCAAGAATAATTGGATTAGAGGTTTTATTCCCCATATCCATGATTAGAAAGTCAACAGGTACAAATGTCATATGCAACTCTACCATAACCTCAATTACTTTTCCTAAAGCATGTTTAATGGAATCATCAGCAAGTGCAAGTTCAATAGAGCATTTTTCAAGATTCTTTAATTCAAGAACTTCATATAATTCTTTAGATAAAACAGAGACACTAGATCCTAGATCTAATATAGCATGGTGTGTCTCTTTTCCAATGGTTACTAGTACTTTGAGAATCCATACATCCCCAAGCTTAGGTGGTATCATAGCTTCTTGGTTGTACCTAGCAATCTTTTCTTTTAAAACATGATTAGCAATATAAGAACCAAAACCTGCTTGGTTAGAGTTGATGAAAGGATCACTTGCAATTTTTTGTAAGATAGATATTAATTCATGCAAGCTACAATTATCTAAGTCAAGTAGTGGTTCCTTGACTTCACTAAGCATTTTAACTTCCTCAACTTTTCTTCCCCTATTATATAGATCAAATATTTCATAACGGTCATCAAAAACATCTTCAGGTACTTGGGCTTTTTCTAAACTTTCTTTAATTTTACTTCCAAAAGCAAGCCATCAAGTAGAATATGAGTATTAGCAGTAGTAGTATTTATGAAAGAACCCTGACATTCGTTATCCAAAAAGACTCTAGAGTTTTCAGACAATCCTCTATAAAATATATGCATGAGCATCCAATCTCTAAGACCATGTTCCATTCCAAAGATATACCTCTAAACCTTTCCCATGTTTTTACCAAAGGTTCATCCTCTTCTTGTTTAAAGGTGATAACTATTCGTCTAAGGTTACAAACAGTTTCAGTGGAACAAAATCTTTCAATGAATGAAGCTTTTAAATTGAACCAAGTGCTAATGTTTCCAGGTGGCCATCTTAATATCCAATCTAAGGCTTTTCCAACTAGGGAGTAGGGAAAAAGCTTAACTTTAATCATGTTAACATTGGCATGGTTCAAATTTAACACTTTGCATCTTTCATTAAACTTCCTAAGATGAAGTATAGGATCTTCTTTTGGTTTCCCATAAAAACGGTGTTCATAAATCATTTTAGTGATATTATGATCTACTTCAAATTTCTCAACAGGGATATTCATATCTTGAGGAAAGTTTCTAACACTAAATGGCCAAAAGGTTCTCTTTTCCATTATGCAAGTTTTTATGTGTTTTTAATTTTTAAATGCAAAACTGAAAATAAAATATGCAAACCGAAATACAAATATGATATGCAAGACAATAACAAAACAAAATAAAATGCTTTGAAGGTAAAGATGGATAAGATGATGCTCACGTAGGTGCAACCTCCCCAAGCTTAGGTGTTTGCACAAGTTGGTGATGAAGTTGACTTTGTTGTGAGATACTCCTTTGGACAAATCTTTACAGCAATGTTTCCCCGGCAACGGCGCCAGAAAACGTCTTGATGGCCTTTGACGTAGTTACCTGCGTCAAAAGAATATGGTTAGGTTGAGACTCCAAGTGCAGAGTGTATAGTATAGGAAAGACAGTTTTCCCCACGAGGGGTGACTCGAGGGTTTAATATCGAACTCTCGGGGAATCAGTAGTGAAAGATTTATCTTCTTATCCTTCTCTTGAAAACCTGCAAAACAAAGTAAATTGTTTTGTGCCCTCAACCTCACCAAGTGGTTGTCAAGCACAAGGTGTGAGAATGATATGAAAATATAATAAATGCAAACAAGAAATAAATATGCAATGATGATAAATAAATATGCAAGGATGGTGGAAACAATGATGGATGATATTTTTGGGTTTGTATTGTGAATGCAAGATATAAAAGTGTTTTTGTATTTTCGGATTTTTAAATGGCAGAAAATGGAAAATGCTTATAAGTTGTTGAAAGGTTGTTTCTTATGATTAAAAATAGACCGGGGTTCATGGTTTCACAAATGCACTCTCTCTTTAATAAAGTGGTAGATAATGGAACACTAGAATTGACATATGAGATTGCAACAAAAAGGTTTCATGACAAGTTACTAATTATATGGGCATCACGTACTAAAATTGAGATCTTTTGTTTATTAATCGCTCTTACACTCCACCAAGATGTGAATTAAATCTTAGCACCTCAGTAATTAAGATAAATCAGAGTATAGCTTTAAGTCTTATGACATGAAGTTAAAATAAGAACATGCTAGATCTAGTCATGGAGAAGTGGCAATGGGCACACCCACACCTCCGGTAGCATGGTATTTTTCTTTATCCCTAGTGAGGCAATAAAGTAAGTTAAAAATACCCAAGTAGATCGCGGAACTTCTCTCACTTTCACCGCACTAGCCACCCCCTCATTACTCCAACTAATGCACATGTTCCCCCACACAAGCTGTCATAAACATGCTTGATCAAAACAAGTAGACAAGAATGGGGTACATAATATGCATCTACTTTCATAACTGAAACAAAACAATTGCAATCTCAAACATATATTAACTCATAAAGAGATCCACCACAAAGGAATTACATAGATGGCCGTAATCATGTTCGGTAGCTCATACGGTGCTAATTAGTGAAGCTCAAGAGAGAGGAGAGATACATAATTTAGTTCCACAAACCCATAGTACAGGGGTGGACTACTCCCTCTTCATCATGGAGACGGTGGAGATGTCGTTGGGGGATATGGAGACCACGCCGGCAACGCTCTGCAGGAGTTTTCCCCCTCCAATCTATAGCTCCAGATCTCTGTTTCGGTGTTTCTGTGTTTTCGGCGGCCTCTCCTCCGAAAGGCGTCGGGAGACTATTTTTATAGTCGGTTTTAGGTCAAGACGAAGCTTCTGGAAGAAAGATCGACGGCAACGGAGCCACGAGGGCCCAGATGAGTGGTCCCACGTGGCCAAGGAATCTGGCCACGTGGGCCACCCTCTTCTGGCCCTCGGGCCCCCGTTTGTTCGCTTCCTTCGCTCCTACACTTTGTTCCTTCCAAAAACTGATGCTCGGAAATTTCAGGTCATTTGGACGTCGTTTGGGTCCCTGAAACATCAAAATATAGAAAATAGGTTTTTTTTCCAGTCAGGGTTAATTCCAGAAAAATAGGAAAACTGTGAAATCTTCCTAAAATCATTATAAAACAATGATATAACCCTATATGATGCAAATATGATTGAAATATAAGTATTATAATGCAAAGTTCATGTATGCATTTTACATGCATCACCTGGCCAACAAGTACAGCTGATCTCCAACAATGTTGTTATTCATGAGATGTGTTCGCAACCAACCGCCGAAAGTCTCAATGTGTTCATGTGTAATCCAGGTGTCAGACTGTCCCGGGTGTTGGGACCGTACTATATTCATGTGTTCCTCGATATACGGAGCCACCAAGGTAGAACTTTGTAGACTGTGTAGTGTGCTTGAGTTAAAGAATGCCCGTCCCTACATATTTTTGCTTTCTTTCCTAGCGTGCCTTTTCCACTCAGTCTCCCCTCATGCCGTGATTGTGGAACACCAATCGGCTTAAGGTCAGGAATAAGTCAACCCAGAACTCAATGAGCTCCTCTGTTCCATAGCCCTTGGAGATGCTTCCTTCTGGCCTAGCACGGTTATTGACATATTTCTTTAAGACTTCCCATGAACCTCTCAAAGGTGAAACATATTGTGTAGAAATACATGACGATAATGGCAATCTCTTCGACTAGGTGAACCAGGAGATGCGTCATAATATTGAAAAAGGATTGTGGGAACACCAACTCAAAACTAACAAGACATTGGACCACATCATTCTGTAACCTTGGCAGAATATCTGGATTGATTACCTTCTGAGATATTGCATTGAGGAATGCACATAGCTTCACAATGGGTACTCGAACATTTTCCGGTAGAAACCCCCTCAATGCAACCGGAAGCAACTGCGTCATAATCACGTGGCAGTCATGAGACTTCAGGTTTTGGAATTTTTTCTCTGCCATATTTATTATTCCCTTTATATTCGACGAGAAGCTAGACGGGACCTTGATACTGCTCAGGCATTCAAAAAAGATTCCTTCTCTGCTTTGTAAGACCGTAGCTGGTCCGGGTCTTGTCCTGTGGATGCATGTTGTTTGGGTCTTTCATACGTTGCTGGTCCTCCCGTGCTTCCGGTGTATCTTTGTCTTCCCATACACGCCCAGGAAGCCTAGCAGGTTCACGCAAAGATTCTTCGTCACGTGCATCACGTCGAATGAAGAGCGGACCTCTAGGACTTTCCAATAGGGTAGCTCCCAAAAATATAGATTTCTTTTTCAACATGGGCGCATGTCCGGTAGCATCATTCGGAACAGATTGACCGCCATGACCCTTTCCAAAGATCACTTCTAGATCCTGACCATACCAAATATATCATCACTAGTACGGTGGTCAGGCTTCCTTCGATGATCGGGCATACCTTGAAATGCTTTCCTTTCTTTCTTACGGGATGCTTAGTCGGAAGAAATCGACGATGCCCCAGGTACACAACCTTCTTACATTTCTCCAAATTGTACTATTAGTTGTGGCACACATTGTAATCCCTTGTTTGTCTGTCCTGAAAGGTTACTAAGAGATGGCCAATCATTGATGGTTACGAATAGCAACGCTCGTATGTCAAATTCCACCTGTTTGTGCTCATCCCACCACATACACCTTCTTCACTCCACAACTGTAAAAGTTTTTCAACTAATGGCCTTAGGTACACATCAATGTCGTTGGCGGGTTGCTTCGGGCCTTGGATGAGCGCTGGCATCATAATGAACTTACGCTTCATGCACAACCAAGGAGAAAGGTTATATATACATAAAGTCACAGGCCACGTGCTATGACTGCAGCTCTGCTCTCCAAAAGGATTCATGCCATTTGGTACTTGGACGCAAACCTTAAGTTCCTTGCGTCATCTGCAAAGTTTGGGGAACTCTCTCTCGATTTTTCTCCACTGCGACCCATCAGCGGGGTGTCTCAACATCGCGTATTTCTTACGATCTTCTTTGTGCCATCGCAACAACCTGGCATGCTCTTTGTTTCTGAACAAACGTTTCAACCGTGGTAATTATAGGAGCATAACCACATCACCTTGGCAGAACCCTTTTCCTGGGGCGCTTCGCCCTCAACATCACCAGGGTCATCTTGTCTGATCTATAACCGCAATGCAGTGCATACCGGGCATGCATCCAAATTCTCGTACTCCTCACTGCGGTAGAGGATGCAGTCATTAGGGCATGCATGTATCTTCTGCACGTCTAATCCTAGAGGGGGCAGACAACCTTCTTTGCTTCGTACGTACTGGCGGGCAATTCGTTACCCTTTGGAAGGTCCTTCTTCATTATTTTCAGGCAACTTTTCAAATCCTTGTCAGTCACACCACCGTTCTGTGGCCTTCCATTGCAGCAATTCCAGTGTGCTACCCAGCTTTTGCAGGCCATCTCGCAATTTGGGTACAACGGTTTGTGTGATCCTCTAAACATGCGCGCGAATTTCGACCTCTCATTTTCAGTTTCGCAGTCTCTCTTTGCATCAGCAATGGCACGACCAAAGATCAACATCGCTCATCTGATGCCTCTTGATCTCCAGCTTCCCCCTAAAGCTGAGAATGGTTCCTGTTTACTGGGTGTATCGGGTTGGTTCGTGCGTGCAGTTTCGTTTGGTTCAGGTCTTAACAGGCCGACGGTGCTAAAAGTTTGGTTCAGTTTAGGTTTTTATAATAACTGGTTGGGTGCGATTAGTTATGGGTCCAAACAGGCCCGGTTCTAACAGTTGGACCCACAGTTTATGGCCGGTTGCTGCGTTGGTTCCTGTTTGCAATTCTCCGAGCGAGTCGTCTGGAGCCGATGCAAAAACAAAAAAAGAACGAGTCGTCTTCCTCATCTGCGATGCCTCCTCATGCCGTCCGCGCCGATTTCCGTCATGCGCCGCTCGCCGGCCCTGCCTCCGTGCCCGCTGCCGTCAAGCGCGGCTCGTCGGCCCCGCCACCGTGCCCGCTGCCGTCACGCGCGGCTCGCCGACCCGACCTCCGCGGCCGCTGCCGTTGCGCGGAGCTCGTCGCCAAGTGTCTGCGTCCGGCCGCTCATCGATGGCGCTTAAAGCTGAGGATGTCCGCTGGGCGTAGCGGGCAGCCAAACAAGCGGAGCACGCGGCGAGCGCGGCAGGCGCGGCGCGCGCCCAAGCCGTGCGGCACGGGGCGGCCATGACGCGGCGCGCGCTCAGGCGAGACGGCCACGATGCGACGTGCGTGGAGACGGCGAGCGCGGAACGGCCACGGCATGACACGGACGGCGCAGCGCTCGGCGTGCGCGAGCACAGTCGACGCGAGCTGCGCAGCAGGAGCGGGATTGGCGGGCGGGCGTGGGATGCGCATGTGGACGTCGAGACGGGGACGTCCTGATGCTGGAGGCCAAAGTGAGAGCTGCGCGAAGCTCTGCTAGGAGGCGGCCATGGAGCTGGGTGGCAGGTGCTTGCATGAGCTCTTGTAGGGACAGTTTACTGTAGAATGATTTTTTGTCCTCTGGAAATGGTTTTGAACCCATTTCACCAACTGGTTAAAACCATGGGTGTGCGCTCAAGTTTAGTTCGGTTTGGTTAGAAAATGCAGTGGGTTTAGTTTTAGTTGGGCTGGCAATAATCCTGAACGGGTTTGGTTGGGTTTGGTCTGACGTATACATTCGCGTGGGTCTGGTTGAGGTATGGTGCGGTTCCTAGACCATTCTCAGCTTTACTTCCCCCGTTGCAGTATCACCGTATTCAGGGACATACGATAGTTGTCACCATCATCTTCTTCTTCATTTTCTTCCCTCATAACCCCTGTTTCTCCGTGATTGGTCCAACAATTATAGCTGGGCATGAAACCGTACCGAAGCAGGTGGGTGTGAATGATTTTTCGAGAAAGAGTAATACTTCTTATTCTGCCAGACAACACATGGACAACACATAAAACCATTCTGATCGTTTGCCTCGGCCACACGGATAAAACTACGCAGGGCCCGTAATAAACTCGCCAGTCCGTCGGTCACCGTACATCCATTTCCGGTTCATCGAGCACCTCATATATTGCGAGCTATATATTGCCGACTCATCTGCATTATATAAGTATATAAAAAATCATTACACACAACATCATGAATAGAGAAGTGACCAAATAATTAATACAAGTTCATCACATTAAACGAAAGTAGAGTAGTGACCAAATGTATACATAGCTCTCATAATTAAAACATACATTGAAACTAACATACCAACTATCTAATGCATTTAAATGCAACAACAAATGCGATCAAAATCGCAACTAAGGTAACCATTGATCCAACAGCATAATGATACCAAGCCTCTTTGTTAATAGCATAATTTCTAATCTTTCTAATCTTCAAGTGCGTTGCATCCATCTTGATCTTTGATCATCGACGACATCGGCAAGATACAACTCCAATTTCATCTTCTCTTCTTCAATTTTTTTCAATTTTTCTTTCAAATCATCGTTTTATTTTTCAACTAAATTTAACTTCTCGACAAGAGGGTCGGTTGGAATTTCCGGTTCATATATGTCCTAGATAAAAATATCTATGTCAAGTATTGGCGGCATAATTGTTATAAACACGAATTTAAAAAATAGTTATAAAAGATAATATACCACATCTGAATCATAGACCGGACGAGGGCCGACGGGGACGGATATCAAAACCATGATACTATACATATAACAAACAATCATACAAGTAAGAAAATTATACAAGTAACTATGTAAATAAGAATTTGTTATTTTTTAATAAGAACAAGAGGCTCACCAAGGTGGTGCCGGCGACGGGGCGGCGTGGGCGATCGATGGTGGTGAGGACAAGGACAGGACGGGACGGCACTAAAACCAACAAATCATACTTTAATTTGAGCTCAAATTGCATATAAAACAAATAAACTGACTAACTTAGACATTTCATCAAACACCTAGCATGCACTACAAAATGAAAAGAGCTAAACTAATAATGAAATGAGCTAAATTAGGACACCGGAAGAAAGGATGAAGTTGCTAACCCTTAGATAGATGGGTGCTGCCAATCTTGACAAATGGTGGAGAAAAAATGGGATGAATTTGAGCTCGGGAGAGAGGAAACCGAAAGAAAATGGAGAAGAGTTCGAGCAGAAAGTGAGGATGGCTCGGGGTGGAGGAAGAAGATAAAGGTGGAACCTTTAATCCCGGTTCGTATTACAAACCGGGACTAAAAAGGGTCCATCTTTAGTTCCGGTTTGTAATACGAGCCGGGACTAAAAGGGCCTCGAGCCGGCCTCACCTCTGGGGCTTCCTACCGCAACCCTTTAGTCCCGGTTCGTATCACGAACCGGGATTAGAGCCTACCGAGCCTAGGCCTGGAATTCGAGCCGAGCCGAGCCGGCTCGGCTCGACTCGCTCAAACTCGCTCAACAAACGAGCGAGCTCAGCTCGGCTCGTTCAACAGTCGAGTCCAGAAGTTGAGCTCGGCTCGACTCGGTGAAGCTCGCGAGCTACTCGCGAGTAGCTCGGTAAAAACAGACAAAAACCGAATTGGAGCTGTGAAGGACGCCGGCAGGGACGGGGACGAGGAAGGGACAGCCGGCGTGGACAGGGACGGGGACGAGTGGTGCCGCGGCGGTCGGTAGGGACGTGGTCGGCGGCGCAGGGACGGGGACGAGGAAGGATGGTCGGTGTGGACAGGCACGGGGACGAGGAAGGGATGGACGGTGGGGACGAGCGGCGCCGCGGCGGCCGGCAGGGACGGGACGAGGACGGGCTGCGGTCGTCAGAGACGGGGATAGGTGGCGACCGGCAGAGGGGATAGATGCTTGATGGAGGCCGGCGAGGATGGCGCGGTGGCCGTCGAGGATGGGGCTGGCGAGGATGGTGCGGTCGCGACGGCCGGCGGGACGAGGGTGGCCGTCGGGGAGGATGCTTGATGGAGGCCGGCGAGATCGATGGCGCGGTGGCCGTCGAGGACAGGGCTGGCCGCGCCGCCTCTCCTCGCACGAACGAACGGGAGTACGGGACACAGGTGGATGCGAGGGGAAGGATTGGGGATCGCTAGTTCTAGGTCACGTACACGTTCTCTCTTGTTGGGCTGATTTCCTAGTTGGGTCACNCGTCGTCGACGTCGTCGTCCTCGTCCATGGGGGCGGCCTCGCCGTCGGAGTCGACCTCCAACCATTGGTCGAGGTCGTCCATCCCCTCCGGAGCGCCGGGTACTCCGTGCGCTCCACCGGCGGCACCGGGGCCGGCGCGAAGTAGCTCCGGCGGCGCTCGTCGTGCTCCTCCCGGAACCATTGGTCCCAGTAGGGGGAGCCCGGCGCGTACGCCGGGTCGTCGAGGAGGTGATTGGGGAGGAGGCTGCGCCGGCGTGCGATCTCCACCGCCCTGGCCGTGGGGTCGGTCGGGATGGCGGCACCGGAATCCGCTGCGGATTCAGGTGCCAGTTGTCCGGGAGGTGGACGTCCGACCAGCGCACCGGGACGGCGTTCTCCCAGTGCCACTGCGCCTCCTCCACCCGGACGTACGGCGGTAGCGCGGCGTTGGCTTCTTCTTCTTGGCGGCCGGCCTGCCGGCCTGCGGACCGGCACGACGCGGGTCCGCGCCGACGATGCGCACTCCGCGCGGCGCCGACGATGGTGGTGGTGGAGGAGGAGCAAGGGGAGGCAGTCCAGCGCCCCGGCGACGGCCGGAGCGGCCAGAGCCCGAGCCGCTGGACTCGGACTGGTGCTTTGCCGCCTGGCCACCACCGCTTCGACATTGCTCCGGCGAGGGCGAGGGCGAGGGCTAGGGCTAGGACTAGGGCTAGGGCACGTTCGATGGAGTGCGGGGAGGGCGGCTGGGGCTAGCTGTGTGAGGTCGCCATCGCGTACGGCCGGGGTTTAAAAAGGACGGGGGCCGCGCCCACCGTGGCCAGCATTGACTGCGGGACGGGAAGCCGAGGAGGCCGTCCAGTCGCTGGCAGGTGGGCCAGGAGCATTGACTGCGGGGCTCGGACGGTTGGGTGGCGGGGGAGACGAGGGAACGCGGCGGCCGGGTGGCGGTTCCCACGGCGCGACGTGGCCGAGTGGGCTGACCGCGCGGCGGTTGGGTGGCGGGGTGGCCGGGTCGCTGGCTGGTGGGCCAGCCTTGACCACGCGCTACTGGCCAGTGGGTGGACGCGGGGGCTGGATTTTTCTAAGGGACCAGCCGCTACTGGCCAGGTGCCGGGCCACATATTTTTTAAAGGACCAGGGTGCTGATTTTTCTAAAGGACCAGCCGCTAGCCAGGTGCCTGGCCCTATTTTTTTTTTCAGGACCAAGGGCTGTCATTTTATGTGACAAAGTTGCACAATGCCACCCCTAATTATTTTGGGGTGTCATTTATGTGTAATTCTATGTCAAAAAAATTACAAACACATATAATTGATTGCAGGTACATTGAGCTATGGCGGACATTTCCTTAATTAGAGACGAGGAGCATGAAGATAAAATGCAACGAATAATCTATGCGAGTGCCCGTGAAGAAGGCGGTGGAGATGATGATGGACAACAAGGCGGTGGAGAAGATGATGGACGACAAGGCGATGAAGATGATGATTTCAGCTCACAATTTCTGAACGACTGCGGTGAGGGACTTCTGTTTGACGATGAAGCGCCCTTAACGACAAACTCCGGCGAGGTATATACATATATTATATAGGCTGACAATTGATCGATCGATCATGTATATATATGCATTTGTTAATTGCACGTGTTAATTAACGATTCATTTTCCAGCCCTCTGGATCGAGCAAATCTGTAAATAATGTTCCTCCTCGAGGCCTGACGAAGAGGATGGCCAGCGATGCTCCGAGGCTAACGATAGAGGAAGTTTCTCAGAGTGGCGAACCGCTGGCACCCATAGCGACCTGTCGTAAATTTGTAAATCAAGCTGGAGTCATTGTTAGGGACATTCTCCCGATCACCATTGCAGAATGGCATAAGCCGAAGGGTGTGGATGAGGATGATGCTTGTTATGTCCCTGATCATACGAAAGAATTGCTTTTCGATACGCTCATGATACATTTCAACATACCAGAAGGCAAGACGGAGAAAGTGAAGGAGTGGACTCTTAAGAAGATGGCCACACAATTCCAGAGCTGGAAGAAAAACACTATGGAGAAAGTATGAAGATGAAGATCCAGCTAATTTCACCGGAGCACTCGAGAAGATAAAACATTCCTGGCCCGCATTCAAGGCGTACAAGAATTCCTCTACTGCCGTGGCTCGATCGGTAGTAAATAAGAGAAATGCTGGGAAGAAGGAATACCACCATAGGTTGGGTACAGGTGGCTACAAGTCTGCCATCTCAAATGGTTAGCCTTTGAAGCGGAACTGGTTGCTAAAGGGATCACTCCACAGACTTTGAACTGGCCCGAGAGGGCCAAGTTTTGGTTGTTCGCGCATGGCGCAGTGTTGGACTCAGAGACGGGGTTGATTGTTGCAAAGGGAAAATGGAAGAAAAAGGTTGAAACAATCGTTCCGTTGCTTATTGACGCAATAGATAAAGTTCGAAAGGGAGAGTACCATCCCGAGAGAGAGAACGACGAGCTGACACTCGCACTGGGGAATCCCGAACACAACGGACGATTACGAGGCTTTCCCGGCGGTACCAACTTGAAGGAAGGGTTTCCGGACTGTGCTGACAGTTATAGAAGCCGTGGGAGAAAGAAGCAGAAGGAGTTAGACCGTTTATCAGAATTGGAGCGCATGGTTTCCGGACTGCGCTGTCAGATTGACTCAATCAGCCAGCACCGGGCACCTGATCAACAGCAGCAAAAAGTCGACGTCGTCCAAGAACCGCGAAGAAGCAGCGTGGGTTCCACGCCGCTACAAGTATCTGCCGCAATAATAGAACAGCCGGCGGCTCACTACCCCGTGGATGATATCACGGAGAAGACGGAGTGTGAGCTTCATATGTTAATGAAGAACATATCCTTCAAGGTGGCGGTCGGCTATGCGTTACCAAACGAACCTGGAGCAAGCTACCATCTTGGTCAGATTCCAGCTGGCTATGCTCGTGTCGGGGTGGATGCTATTATACCGGGATTTGAGGCACTTGAGCTTGACTATCCTGGAGGTGACGATGAGACGACACTGGGACAAGTCAAGCACGGTTTCGTTCTATGGAACAAGAAATACATCGTGCTTCCAGGCTCAGCACCAAGGCCACCGACTCCTCCAAGTAGAAGTCCACCACCTACAAGTCCACCCTTCCTACCCCAGAGGGACCCCAGCGCGAGTCCGTCTCCATCTCCAGCTACACCAGTACGGTCTCCATCTCCAGCTACACCAGCACGGTCTCCATCTTCAGAGCCAGTCCAGCGGTCTCCATCTCCAAAGCCAGTCCAGCGGTCTCCATCTCCAGAGCCAGTCCAGCGGTCTCCGCCTTATAAGTGGTTTGATGCGAAGAGTGCCGTTAATGGTTCGCCTCCTAAGAAGAGACAGAAAAAGCCGCGAAAAGTGAAGACTCCTGAGAAGTTACCTTACGAGAGGACTGTCGAGGAATCCGAAGCCATCAGGAGGGCCGAGGTTACAGCCCATTTTACAAAGAAACCGCCCCCGGAAGAACTACCCAGCATCAAAGGGCTTCCTCGTGACAAACTACATCACACTATTAGGTGCTTATACAACCCTCCACCAAGGCCGTCATCAGACTATGAGCGCTCTATTGAAAAGTCATACGACTCGGTGTTGGAGAACCGGAAATGCGGGAAATAGATAGCCCAGCTGGGACAACAAGCTACGCAATCGCTCCCTCCGCTTAAGGTACTTACCGACAAAGACGCCCACCATATGGTACCTCAGGGAAGTGTCCGCCACTTCCCTGAGGAACCTTATAGGGTGCCTTATCGATATGTTCAAGGCAAGTCTTTGGTCACAACTGAGGTGGCCAAGTTACTACCAACAAGGATGCGTCAGTTGAATTCATGGTACATGAAGTCGCAAAGAAAGGTATAATAGGTATCATGGCAAAAGTTAGAAAGGAGGAACACTTCTACGATGACTACGGTGTGCAAATTGATTTCTCCGAACTTTTCCAATTATACAATGGTTTACCCCTCGATAAAGCAATCATCAGTATCTTTTGTCTGTAACTTATTTATTTTTGTAATTTAATTAAGTCTTTATATATATATATATAGCTCACAGCACATTCTAATTTTGGTACGCTATTTGTGCAGAAAGAAGATGATCGACTACAAAAGGGAAATAATAAAACCGGTGGAGATTGGTTTCATGGACCCTAATGTTATTCATGAAGTGTAAAGGGAGTAATGATAGAGGCTTTCAAGCGACACCAAGACAAAAAAGTTGTAAAGGGAGTAATGATAGAGGCTTTCAAGCGACACCAAGACAAAAAAGAAATATTTCTTCCTTACAACTTCAGGTAAGTGTTACTAATTGCTTGTACACATTCTATTTTTGCTCACCCGGTATCTTAAGTCTAATTGATGAGTTATATGCGCATGCCTCTGTATGTAAATTTGCAGCTACCACTTTATTCTCGTGGTCATTAGATATCACCAGGGAATAATTGAAGTCTACGACTCATTAAGGAGAGACCCTAGAGAGTACAAGAGCTTGTTTGATGTCATGAAAGAGTAATTTAAATTCTTATCACATTACTATACCGACCTCTCTTTCATTCATTTCGTGATATCAAGTAATTAATTAATAACAGATGTTTTGTTCTTTCTTTGTCGAGTAGAGCATGGCAGACATTCGTCAAGGAAGTACCCGGTAAATGGCACGAGAAGCTGGTATGGACTCTGAACCAAGTAAGTAGTACTATACCTATATCCATGAATTAATGTAGTTTGCAATACCATTACCAAACTTAATGTGTTGAATTCTATTCTCGAACAGTGGTGTCTGGAACAGCCAAAAGGGACCCTCTTATGTGGGTACTACGTTTGCGAGTACATTCATAGGATGACTTATGAAAAATTCGAAAATCGAAGAAACGCAGAGGTACGTAATTATACATTGTTCACAAGTTTTTTTTGACAAAATAATATGTATATCAATTGTGTGGAGTTTCATTCATAATTGTTTAATTTTCTCCTTCTTTTAAAGATTGTAAGGAAGCGGGCCGGCCTCCTACCAGATGACCGTATAAGAGCAATTGGGGAGGAGCTGGCGGGATTTCTTCTTGATGATGTCATACCTGAAAATTCAGAGCACTATTATCTAGATATATAAATGTACTATGATTTCATGCATGTATAATTAATGCATTTGAGTACTTTGTGTACGGAAACGTGACGACAAATTCATGTGTTACAATTAATTTGTAAGTGTGTTATATATATGCATCAACGTGTGATCATAGTACAATATAATTTATATCGACGTATCGACGTGTTTCCGAAACTATCCAAAACCCCGGCACTAAACACAGTACACGACACCCGGTCCGTGCAATTCTGAAAAAAATTATAAAAGAAAAAAAAAAGGCCTAACGGTAGTCCCGGTCCGTAACACGGACCGGGACTAAAGACATCCAGCCCGCGGGCTCGCCCGTGGCCACGTGGGAGGCACTCTAATCCCGGTTCGTAGCCAACCGGGACTATAGGGGGGGGGGGGGGCTCTAGTCCCGATTTGGTAGTCCGGGTTGCCCAGCCGGGACTAGAGGCCGTCTGGAACCGGGACTACTGCCCCGTTTTCCACTAGTGAATGCACCCTTGGCCGGTGGTGCTTCTTTGTCCCGCAGCTTCCATTTCTCACTAAACTCAAGCAACTTCCAGCAATGGTGTAGCGCAAATGCTCTTCCTTTCGAAGCGGGCATTTGCTTGTACCTCTCCATTGCAATGCGATCCTACAAAAGCAATGAAGCGAGTAAACACAAAGGGCAATGACATCCTACAAGAGCCATGAAGTGAGCGACCAACTTACCCAATCATCGATGTTGGTGCCGCTAGGAGGGGCATTCCTCACTTGCTCGAGGCACCCACTCCAACAGCTCACCGCGTTCTTGATCACATCCCAACGACCTTGCAACGATCGGTAGCTGCGTTGCGCCGTTGTAGCATTGCGCGGCATGGCATGGAAGAATGCATCCTCAATCCTTTGCCAATAGCGCTTGCCGGTTTGATCGGTGCCGGTTACGGCATCGATCGACACCGACTCCCACGCATTGATCAAGGCCGCGTCTTCCAACTCGCTGTAGTTGGCGGTGCGGATCGATTTGTTCTTCGCCGGTGCAGCATCGAGCAACACACCGACGACGTCCTCTTGAGTCACCCCCTCAGTTTGAGTTGCCTCCTCCTCGCACTCCTCATCGGTGACGTCGTCCGCCCCTATCTCATAGTCCACTGCGGTCTCGTCGTAATCCTCTCCGAGCGGCGCCATGTCAATGTCGATCGACGCCGAGTTTAGCATGCCGACGAACGTCTCGTGCTCGACGGGCCTGCGGAGGAGAATTAAACCGGCATCAAAATTCACCGCCGTTGGCAAGGGGAAAAGGAGAAAATTTTACCTTCGCGAGTCGCCGTCGGGGGAGAGGTCGGCGGCGGCGGGAACGGGTGCCGTGGCCGCAGTCAGCACCGTCATGGATGCCTTCTTCCTCACCGGCACCTTGCCCTTGGACGCCGCCGTCTTTGCCGCCGTCTTTGCCGCTGCGGTCTTGTTGGCGCCGACCTTCCTCGCCGACACCTTGCCCTTGGACGCCGCTCGAAGAGGAGCAGCCGACGAAGTTCCGGCGACGACGTGTGTGCCCAGCCGCTTGCGCTTGGCCGAATCGAGCTGGGCGGCGGCAGCGGCGGCGGATCGAGCGTCGGGGTTCGCGGTGGCGGTCGATTCGATCCCCGCGACGGAGCGTGGGGGACCCGGTGGGTTCGCGGCGGGGTTCGCGGTGGTGGCCATGGCGGCGCAAGCAACCTGCGGCGAGGGGGATTCCGGTGGCGGCGGCGGCTGTGCGCGGGAACGAAGAATGGGGAGCTTTCCCTTCGCGCCAACGCGTCGCACGCGATGCAGACCAGCCTGCATAGGGCACCAAAATCTGGTTTTGTGCGGTTCCGGGAGCCGCGGTTGCCGACGCCTGCAAAATATTTTGCAGTTTTGGCGGCTATGCGGGATCTACCCTGGTCCATTTTTTCGCCAAAAACCGCATACAGGCGATGCAGGCCGCGTTTGCGGGATCTGCTAGAGATGCTCTTAGACTAGCTAGTACTGGTGTAATTACGCAGCTTCTGTTTGTTAATTTGCAAGTAAGACCGTGCAACATGCAATTAGGCCGCCTAAACAGCTGCATCTGCAAGGGACCACAGCACGCCTTAATTTGTAGGTGTAAGCCCGAAAATATTTTAGTTTACATGGGTATCACATAGTGGCGAAGGATGCTCCAAAATATAAGTATGACGGAGTTAAAAAACATATATAATTGTTTAGTTAGAATCAGTTTGGGGGGGGGGGGGGTGCAATCGCTCCCATCCCTCATGGTAAGTTGTAAAAATAATTTAACATAATTTTCATTAATATGCAATTTCAATTGTATAAAATAGTTAGAATTAATCAACAGAAATAGTTGTGTATTTATCTAATAAAATATCATCAAAGTTCAACAGAAAAAAAATCGAGGTGACTTAAACCACAAATTAATTATATGAATTAAAACACTTTTGTTTGGTTCAAAGATATAATACAATCACCAGTTCGACATCTGGTTTTTTATTGGTTGCAATAAAGGAAACACTTTGACATTTTATTAAAAATTTATTCATTCGACAAGTTTTATTTAATGCAAGCTATGTTTTAAAATAAAAAATATTCCAAAAATATCCAAGACAAGAGAAGATCTGAAAGACATCCAAAAATAGTTCGTTTAAGCTATCGTCAAAATCAGTGTTAGTATAGTCCATAGCAATTACCAATAGAAGGTGTCCACACTGTAAAAATAATCAACAATTACCAAATGTCTTTCCCTTTTCTTGATTTCCCCCTTTTTGTTACCATTTAATTAAAACTTATAATTTATTATGTCATCTATTATGTCATCTTTTATGCGAATTGATAATTTACAAGAGAGTTGTCAGCCATCATTTTTTTAGTTGAGCAACATGTCTTCACTTATTGAGAAAAAACATAGACTGAACTAGCACAATTAAATTTTAAATCAATAAAATATATAAATTCAAAGTATCATAAAACATAATTCAGCATATAACTAAAGTTGATTTCAGCTTCCCCACAAGCTGGCCAAAATAGTGTCAAGTCCTACTTAAATACCCTCACCTGAAACATTGTTCCGTGTTCGGTTTTGTTAGCTTGAGAATTGACTATTGCAAAGAGAAAGAGTGGAGTTCCGACGAAACTAAACATACTTCCTCATTTCACTTTGAAATCGGTTTTCTTCCGTAGTGTTGACTATAACAATTATAACTTTCTCATACAAAGTCCGATTTTAATGTACAACCACTCCAATTGTTCAGAAAAAACACACGCATCTGAATATTTCTGTCAGAAGTCAAGGTAGGGCGTCTTCCCTACCTTTCCCTACTGGGAGCTCCGCCCTTGGCATCAGCGCATCCGATATGTAAAGAATATTAGTCATAAAATGTTTAATTTTTTAAATTTTCATTCAGGCAAACTTGATCAAGTATTGTACCCGTACAAAACAATTCACCAAACAATAACTTACAATGCACCGTGGGCAACCGATTTGCCTAAAAACGGTGGAGTCCGAGCTACACATAGCTCGTATCTTCAAAAAATTGAAATCTGTACTTTACATTTCACAAAAATTCAATACCAAATTCTTATTATTTTGGGCTATACAAAAATGACAAATCTGGAAAAATTTCAAAATCTCAAAACTATGCACTATTCACGATTGAGATCTAAATGTTTGTCTTTTTTCCCGGACCAAAATACAACGAGATTTTTCATAGAAGTACATCCCTATCTATACTTAGGGGTCGTTTGGATCCCATCATTTGTATGGAATTCATTTTCAGATTCCATGCATAACCTGTTTGGATGTCATGGAATTGGAATGCCATCTCATTTGGAATTGTAGAGAATGCCTTTGCTATGTTAAGTCAATTC
Source organism: Puccinellia tenuiflora (assembly GCA_012064385.1). Lineage (NCBI taxonomy): Eukaryota > Viridiplantae > Streptophyta > Magnoliopsida > Poales > Poaceae > Puccinellia > Puccinellia tenuiflora. The sequence continues at coordinate 564,309 of QRDG01000320.1, read as the reverse complement.
CTGTCACTAACCCTGTCATTTGTCCGGAATTCATTTCATTTAATTTCATTTGGTCCAAATGAAATGAAATGACGGGTGCCAAACGGGCCCTAGTATTTTTTTTGCTGAATTTTCTGAAACCTAAAAATATTGATTTCGATTTTTACAAAAAAAGGGCTACTTGGAGCCCGAGCTACATATTGCGCACTCCCTAAAAAATTGTTATACACACGCTATATTCATCAGAGATTTGTCCTTTTTTCCAAAAGTCTAGGAGAATCATTTACCGACCAAAATGGTTAACATGGGTAGAGTACTCGATCATCCGCGAGCACAAATAATTTTAGTACGTTTTGTCTCTTTTTTTCATTTTGTAAATTTTTTGCGCATATCAGGTGCACGTGTACCCAAGATTTATAGTCCGCGTCGGTGCAAGCCCCCGCTTTTCTATTTTGAAACTTAAGAATCGATTTCTTTTCTTCTTTCTTGCAACTGGTTTAGAACTTGGTCTTTTTTCTTTTGTGGAAATAGAACATAGAAATGCAGAAAGAAAAAACCAGGGGACACTGAAAAGTACATGATTTATTCGCAAATAACCTTCCAATCCTACGTTTTTTTAGTAAAGCGTGGTTTTTATTAAACTCAAACCCATATCGAGGTACAACACATAAAGCTACTCATAGTGGGGAGTAACATAGACTAGTAACATGTGCATGTTACTACTCTATGTTACTACCTCTATAATGGGTAATAACATATGTGTGGTGTCATGCAAGTGTGAATTTACTAGATTATGAACTCATATTGTATTGGGATGTGATGTTACTGTAACTATCTATGTTACTCCATTTGCCTCACTCTTTATTAATTGCATGTCACATCATATTTTTTTTGCTTATGTGTCGTCTATGTTACTATCTATATTACTCCCACTATGGGTAGTCTAAGGGTTTACACTCATTCTCTGCATCAGCGGGATGCGGAGAGCCACACGAATAAATATTAAAAAAGATGAATATATAACCTCATGCGAGACGAGCGCGGCTATATGGAGGCCGAGCTCCATGGAGCTCGGTTTCCAAAAAAAATCCGCAAATTTTTATTACGAACAATTCTGAAAAAATCATAGTTGTAGATTATACATTGATCTACCATTGTGAAAATTTCCATGACGAAATACATTGTATTCTGATCTGGGAAAAAAAGACGAATTGGCATATCTAAATCGGTGAACAGTGCACCGTCTTAAAATTTTGAAATTTTGTCAGATTTGTCTTTTTTGTGTAGCTCATAATAATACGAATTTGGTCTTGAAAATTTACACAGTAGTGGATCAATGTATTCCCTATAACTCTGATTTTTTCAGAATTTTTCGAAACAAAAATGTGCGGATTCAAATTTTTTCTGGAAACCGAGCTCCATGAAGCTCGGCCTCCATTTGGACTTTCCGCATGCGAGACTCATTTGAAGTCTAAAGTTGTGAAAGTCTGATCCAAAGCTATGCCACCATTTATGTGGGGGTAATTATATCCCTGGTCACATTCTATATCATATACTCACCACATTAAACAGCCCACGGATTCCGCACACTAAGGAGGTGATTTTCGCAACTAAACTGTATCATTTCTACATAGTCATAACAACAATATTAAACCAACAGCTCCCACCCTAATGACGGTTTTGTACGCGCAATTGATATCGCGCAACTATGACTGACTATAAAGAACATGTAAACTTGCAAAGGAAAATCATGTGTTTACCAGTATCGTCAGGATGCCAATAGCAACACCTTAAACTTTGTCACTTGAGCATTGACACATTTGCAAAGTCGCCTCTCAATATTTTAATTTTGAGAGACACCTTAATTTTCTGCAATTTGTTGTCGTTAACCGCGACACGTCTAAACTGCCATGTGCATGAAATCCGATACTCCCTCCGATCCGATGTAAGTATCCGAGGGAACGTATGTACCAGGCGTAAGCGAACAAGAGCGCCAGAGCCAACGACATTTTTATCGGATTAGAGGGAGTAGAATTTTTCATCCTCAGCTAACCCTACTTTACTCCATGGCTCCATGCACGCATGGAACAGTGACGGAGAAGCTAAACGGTCGTTTGCAGGTGATTTCATATGAAACAAATTAAGCTGCCAACGTGCATCCTCGTTGCGTTTGCGTGCAGAGTTTTGCATGCCCCGTGCCGTTGGAGTTTGAACAACTCTTGTAGATTAGCATACGTACCGTGGTACTAATTCATGTCGTTGAACCACCAAACCGGCTTAGTTTAGTGTGGTTCAGGCCTTCAGGGTTGTACCATGCATGCGCACCTATATGTGTGGTCCAATTAACGTGTGTAGCTAATTATTTATTGAACCTTCATAGTACATAGTTTCGTCTAGTATCTAGCGCTGTGTGGTCCGCGCTCCGGCAACCTAGTACTCACACTGACGCTAATTAACACGATATTAATGTAGGTAGGTTCATGTTAGGACCATCCACGACGGCGTCATATATAAACTGACAAAGTTGAGTTAGATTTATATATATAACCGTTGAAGTACATGAGCATAGAGTATATATATGACTAGGGAAGCTCAGTTAATTAGTTAGGTCAATTGTTTTTGCACCGTCTCCAAGTTCTGTAAGTATATACTAGGAGATTAGTAGTACTTGATTGGTACTATTAACGTGAGTTCCGTAGCTAAAGTAAGGTGCTATTGGTTAACGTGTGCAAAGTACATCGCTCCCCCTTTTTTTTCCAGCTCTTGGTTCACCTTGATTTGCACTTGCTTTGTGCTACTGGCTAGATAAACTCATCTTCATCTTGTTTTATCCTCTGCTCTTACGTACGAATGAAGACAGGCTTAATTAATCAATTGCCTGTAGATCCGGGACCAGGCTCCTGGTCCAGGCATATATATGAGTACAATTAATGGGCATCACACACGGAGTTAACTGCGAAATTAAATTACTCCCTCCGTCCTAGTTTATAGGACTTATTGTTGAGTATGTATTTGTGTTGCATGTGTATTGGAGTTGTGGCCCACCTCCTAGTCTGGTATACTTGAGGTAGAGGCCTGCCCTTATACTTATATATACGTGCACCAGCACCCCAATCAATACATCGATAATTGTATTATCAATCTACATGGTATCAGAGTTTTAGGTCCTAGGGTAGCCGCCGCCGCTGCACCGCGCCTCCTCTCGCGCCGCCGCCGCCCCTCACCACCGCAGCACCCAGCCGCCGCCGCGCCACTCCCCTACTCCCTGCGCTGCCGCCGCTAGTGCCGCCGCTTCCGCTACCCTCCCGTCGATCCCCGCAGCCGCCGCGCCTCGTCCTCTCGCGCCGCCGCTCCAGATCGAGCCGAACCCCGCAGCCGCCGCTCTCGATCGCCGCTGCGTCCCTCCCCTCGCCGCTGTGCCCCCTCCCCGCAGCCGCCCCTCCTGCCGGGCCGCTCGCCGCTGCGCCCCCTGCCGCAGTCGCCTCCTGCCGCGACGCTGCCTCTTCCCCAAAACCCTAACCCTACCGACCCGCGCCAACCCACCCCGCCACCGCACCGATGGACTCCTCCGGATCCTCTTCCACCCGTTCGTCCAACCCCTTCGCCGGACCCGAGCCCTCTGCTGCGGCCATCCGTGATCTCAACATTGAGGCCAAGGTCCCCATCCGCCTCGACAGCTCCAGCGCGTCGTACTTCGTGTGGAAGACCTACTTCAACCTTGTCTTCCGCGAGTACTACCTCACCGAGCACATCGACGGCTCCGTGGATGGTGACTACATAAAGGGCGATCCGGAGTGGTCCGCCATTGAGGCCACGCTCATCCGGTGGTTCTTCCAAACCGTGTCGAAGGACATCTTCCACACGGTTGTCACCGAGGACGACGACGCCTGCGCCGTGTGGACCAAGATCAACGCGCTCTTCACCGACAACAAACTTCAGCGCCTTGTTTTCTTGCAGCAGGAGTTCTTCGGTTGTCACCAGGACGACTCCACCATTGATGGCTATTGCATGAGGCTTAAGATGCTCGCCGATGAGCTTCGCGACATCGGCGCCAAGGTCTCCGACGACCTCATGCTGAGCACTCTCGCCGCTGGCCTCAACGAGGACTTCGGCAACGCGGCGTCCAACCTCACCTTGCTGCCGCAGCCCACCTTCCAGAATGTCGTCGCTTACCTCAACGAGTCCAGCACACCGCCCTAGCTGCCGGCACCACCCACGGCGGCCCGGCTCCACCGGCCGCATCCCGCCCGCCCGCCCGCTCTGCCTGCTCCCGCCGGGTACTACCCGCTGCCGCCCGCGCCCCCTCAGCAGCCGCAAGGCGGCGGAGGCCGGCGCAACCGGCGGGGCGGCGGCCGTCGTCAGCAGCAGCCGGCCCAGGGAGCCGGCGGAGCGCCACGCCACCAGCAGCCGCTGCCGCCGTGGGCGGCCGGGCAGAACCCGTGGACGGGCATCGTGCATGCTTATCACATGCCCGTCCCGCGGGCTCCTGCTCCGGGTCTCCTCGGCCCCCACCCCGCGGGCCACCAGGCGTTCTTCGGTGTGCCGTACCAGCCGGCTGGCACCGGCTACGGCACCCCTTTCGCGCCCCCGCCCCTCGGTGGTTACGGCCCGCCTGCTCAGGTGCCGTCTTATGGAGCGCCGCCGCCGTCGCAGGTACCTGAGCCGTGGGATCCCGCCCTCCTCGCCGCCCTGCACTCCGCACCTTCGCCAAGTGGCTACGGTGGAGGCGACTGGTACATGGACTCAGGTGCCACGGCACACATGACAGCTCATCCCGGTAACCTATCCTCTTCCACTCCTGTTCACACACCCACTCGCATCACCGTTGGCAACGGTTCTTCTTTACCTATCACTCATATCGGTAGCACTAGTTTTCCTTCTAATTCAACTCCTATCACCATGTCTAATGCCTTAGTTTCACCTGACTTAGTCACTAATCTCGTTTCCGTTCGTCGTCTTACTCGTGAGAATCCACTTACTGTTGAATTTGACGGTGTTGGTTTTTCTGTGAAGGACGCCTGTACCCGGATGGTACTTCACCGATGTGACAGCCCCGATGAGCTTTACCCCGTGCACGCCGGCGCGTCCACTTCGACACCTGTCGCCCTCACCGCCGGTGTCGACCTTTGGCATGCTCGCTTGGGTCATCCCAATCCCGCCGTTTTGCGTCAAATTCTTAGGAGTTTTTCTTTCTCATGTAATAAGCTCGACGAGCATACTTGTGAGTCTTGTCGCTTAGGCAAGCACGTTCGTCTACCATTTAGTGCGTCTACCACTGTTTCCACTTTTCCATTTCAATTACTTCATAGTGATGTTTGGACGTCTACCGTTGCGAGTAACACGGGCTATCTATATTATTTGGTGATTTTAGATGACTATTCTCATTATGTGTGGACTTTTCCTCTTCGTCGTAAATCCGATGGCTTAGCCACACTCACCACCTTTTATTCCTATGTCACCACCCAGTTCGATCGCCCGATTCTTGCACTCCAAACCGACAACGGAAAAGAGTTTAACAACGTCGCTCTTCGCACCCTTCTTGCCTCTCACGGCACCATCTTTCGTCTGACTTGTCCTTACACATCTCAGCAGAACGGCCGCGCTGAGCGCATCCTCCGCACTCTTAATGACTGCGTCCGCACGTTACTTTTCCACTCTAACGTGCCCGCTCGGTTTTGGCCTGATGCTCTCGCCACCGCCACCTTGTTAGTTAACATCCGTCCGTGTCGCCCCCGGTGGAACTACGCCCCTCATCATCTTATCTTTGGCACACCACCATCCTACGACGGTCTTCGCATCTTTGGGTGTCTCTGTTATCCGAGCACCGCCTCCACCACGTCGCATAAACTCGCACCACGTTCCGTTCCCTGCGTCTTTCTTGGCTATCCTCCTAACACCAAAGGTTACCGGTGCTATGATCCTGTCACCCATCGTGTGTACACCTCGAGGCATGTGTATATTGTCGAGACGGTTTTCCCTTTTTTTCAGGCTCCTCCGGCCTCGGCTCCTGCGACGCCGCCCCCCGCGCCCCCTGCTTGGAGTGCAGTGCGGTCGCGGCCCCCGGTCGCACCACCATCCCGGCGTCTTCCGCCGCCGCCCGGGTTCTCGACTCCCTCGCCCGAGGTTGAGTCTGAGCCTTCCACGACGGCCACTCCGCCCGCCTCCCCGGCCAGCGCCGCCACTCCGGCGACGGGCTCGACTACCACCTCGCCCGTCGCCACCCCCGCCGCTGGCTCGGCCGTCGACGCCCCGCTGCCACCACCGGTGCCATCTCGCCTGTCGGCGTGATCACTCGCGCCCGAGCCGGTGTGCTTCGGCCGAGCACGCGCTACTCTTCCGACGAGAACGTGTGTGCTGCCTCGACCTCGACGCCGTCACCCTTCCCCACCTCCGCTCGCGCTGCCCTTCGGGATCCCCACTGGCTAGCCGCGATGCAGGAGGAGTTCGACGCCCAGCAGCGCAACCGCACGTGGCATCTTGTTCCGCGACCCCCTCGTGCCAAAGTCATCTCTGGCAAGTGGGTGTTTCGCCACAAGACTCGCCCGGATGGTTCTCTCGAGCGCTACAAGGCTCGGTGGGTGGTCCGTGGATTTCGGCAGCGCGCGGGCGTGGACTTCACCGACACCTTCGCCCCGGTTGTTAAACCGGGCACGATCCGCACGGTTCTTCAGTTGGCGGTCTCGCGCGCGTGGCCTGTGCACCAGCTGGATGTTTCCAACGCCTTCTTGCATGGTCATCTTGACGAGCAGGTGTTCTGTGAGCAGCCCACTGGTTTCGTCGACGCTGCACATCCGGACTTCGTGTGCTTGCTCTCCCGTTCTCTTTACGGGTTGAAGCAGGCGCCCAGGGCTTGGTACCAGCGTATCGCAGCCTTCCTGCAGTCTCTGGGCTTTCATTCTGCTCGCTCCGATGCTTCACTCTTTGTGTATCATCAGGGAGCCGACACTGCATATTTGCTGTTCTACGTCGACGACATCATCCTCACGGCGTCCGCCCTCGAGCTCCTTCAGTGAGTGACAGCTCGTCTTCGTGATGAGTTTGCCCTCAAGGACATGGGGCCTCTGCACTACTTCCTCGGCATCGAGGTGGTCCGTCGGGCCGACGGCTTCTTTCTGCATCAGCAGAAGTATGCTCACGAGCTTCTGGAGCGCGCCGGTATGCTTAACTGCAAGCCGGCGCCCACCCCCGTCGACACGAAGGCGAAGGTTTCTGCCCTGGAGGGGTCTCTCGTGTCCGATGCAGCGTTCTATCGCTCCATTCCTTGCTTTGCAGTATCTGACGCTGACTCACCCCGACCTGCAGTATGCTGTTCAGTAGGTGTGCCTCCATATGCACTCCCCGCGTGACTCCCATTGGACCTTGGTGAAGCGTATTCTCCGTTACATACGCGACACCATGTCTATGGGACTTACTCTGACAGCCTCCGCCTCCCTCGACCTCGTCGCCTACTCGGATGCTGATTGGGCTGGTTGTCCCGACACTCGGCGTTCTACGTCCGGCTACTGCGTCTACCTTGGGCCCTCGTTGATCTCTTGGTCATCGAAGCGACAGCCCACCGTCTCCCGCTCCAGCGCCGAGGCAGAGTATCGGGCCGTGGCTAACGCCGTGGCCGAGTGCTCTTGGCTTCGTCAGCTTCTTCAAGAGTTGCTTTGTGCAGTTGACAAAGCTACTCTCATCTACTGCGATAACGTCAGCGTGGTCTACCTTTCCGCCAACCCGGTGCACCATCGACGTACGAAGCATATTGAGATAGATATTCACTTTGTGCGTGAGCAGGTTGCCCTTGGTCGTGTTCGGGTTCTCCACGTTCCGACGTCACTGCAGTTTGCTGACGTGATGACTAAGGGATTGCCAACTCCCGTCTTCGAGGAGTTTCGGTCCAGTCTCTGTGTCTCCGTGATGCATGTAAAATACATACATGAACTTTGCATTATAATTCTCATATTTCAATCATATTTGCATCATATAAAGGTTATATCATTGTTTTATATTGATTTTGGGGATAATTCACAGTTTCGCCATTTATTTGGAATTAACCCTGCAGAACCAGAAAACCCCTTTTTCCATGTTTTTGACTTTCAGGGACCCAAACGACGTCCAAATGACCTAAGATTTTACGGGGCCCAATAATTGGAAGGAAGAAGACGTCCGAGCCAAGGATCCGCGAAAAAGGAAGTCCGAGGAAGAAATTTGGTGGGCCCACGCGGCTCATGTACCTGGCTGCGTGAGGCACCCCCTTTTCCCCCTCGTGGCTCCGATGCCGTCGATCTTCCTCTCCCTAGTTTTGTCTTGACCTAAAACCGACTGCATAAATAGTCCCCCGAGGAGTTTCGCGAGGAGGCGGCGGAGAAACACAAAATCAGAGACAGAAGGCTGCCGCCGGAGAAGATCGGAGGGGGGAAACGCCGCCGGAATCCATCTCCGGAGGGCTCCACCCCCCTCCGATGTGTTCATCATCAACTTCTACAGCAAGATCATCTCATCTCTCCACTGTAAACTCTTGGCAAACATGATGTATGATGCAATATACTTTTCCCTTGATCTATTGTATCTCTCCATCTATGTTTGAGAAGTGATTTGTTCATGGCATTAGTGAAATAGTTTGTTGATTGGTTGCATACAAGTTTTGTTATCTTTTATGATTGTCTTGATGTACAATGTATGAGTGCACGCATATGTTGGGGAATGCATGTAAGGTGATCACCGGTATGGTAATGGAGTGAGGGAGACTTGGGAGGACAAGTAAACCCGAGATCGGATCATGAAGTTACTCTATTGGGGGATATATATGGGGGACCCTAGAACTTAAGGCTATGGTGGGACAATTATGTCTTAATAATTCTTGTGCTGCACATTTAATTGGCCATGAGATCCATAATAAGAGTTGTGTAATTTGCTCATTTACTTAGCTACACCTATTTATGGCTCCCCCCTAGAAGAAACAATTAAGACTAAAACATGTGCTTCACTAATTGTGACAACCACACGAATGAAATAACAATTGACAGAACATTTGCTCCCTTGAGATATTTGCTACTTGAGATTCTTGCTACTTGTTACCTTGATAAAACTGCTTTAAGAAACTTGCATTAGAAAGCTTTCTCTTAGAAACTTGTTGCTAGATAAACCTACTCCACATCACTTGGTTCCATTAGTTAGTTCCTTTCTTACTCAAATTTATTGCTTTGCATAAAAGGCCATATAAGAGAGTTATAGGGCTTTAGAGAATAGATAGTTTACCTTCATCTCCTCGTGGGTTCGACACTCAAATACTTATCGAATTGTGCTACAGTGATTCCTTGCTCTTGGGGATTATCAAGTACTTTTCTGGCGCCGTTGCCGGGGAGCGTTGTGCTAAACTTTTATTCTTGTTTGCATTGCATACTAACATATATTTCAAAACACAAAAAAATTATAAAATGGAAAAACAACCAAACAATTATAAAACTGTATAATATCTATCTTGAGTTAGGACATGAAGTGTTTGAGGAGAAAATTAAATTTTATTTGCATAACAATCATGTTTGTGGTAGTACTAATTCTTTGAACACCTTTATTGCTAATGCTAAGGAAAACCTTAAGCTTGGGGAAGTTTGTTTTGATGAATATGATATTTTTAGTCCCCCTAGTTTGGAAGAGAAAATTTATTTTGATGATACTATGTCTCCCATTTATGATGATTACAATGATGAATATGATATTCTCAGTTCACCTACTAGTGAGGATGAAAGTGATTTGATTGAGTTTGATGATCCATTATGCTCATTAGATGATAAGTCTTTATATGGTGATTCTATTCAAAACTATGTGGTTATGTTTAACTTTAATGCTTGCAACTATTATAAGAGAGGAAGAGATAAGAATACCCTTTATGTATCTATGTTATTTAAAATGCAAGCTATTGATTATTATATGCATTGGTTACCTCAAGTTTGCTGTTATTTATTCATATATAAAACTCCAATGCATAGGAAGAGAGTTAGACTTAAAAGTAATAATATTTTGTGGTGTGTTCCTTATGCTTTAATGTCCTATTCAGTTTGAGCACATCTTTATATCCTTACAACATGTAAAATAACTTTACCTACTGTTTTCTAACAATTAGTTTAAGATTTTCACTTTACATAAAAATTGGGAAAGTAAATGAGAAGGATGAGTAATGGAGAAGTTGGGGTCGACCTTGAACATGTGTTGTTCATGCCAATGGAACCATTGGAAAGTCCCTATCATTAAAACTTTTCCCAAAGCTAAAACAAAATAAAAAGAGTGAAATCACCTTTTTATCTTGTTTTTCATCTTAAAAGGCAAGAATAACCTCTTTTGAGATGTAGGATTAAACAATAGTGATTTGCTGTGTAGAAAACAGATTCCTGATCTTACTGCGAAAAATGTAAAAAATCACAGAATAGGAATATTGACTTGATATTTTGCGACAGCAATCTTCAGTTATTAATACACAATTCATTAGTTCAAAGTTTTTTTTTTTTGAGCAACGTTGCCTCTGAAAATTCACTCTTTACGGGCTGTCCAGTTTTTGACAGATTCTGTCTTTATTTCGCATTGCTCTCATTACTTGTGTTTGTGCGGTTCTTTTGATCAAGGAGCATTACACAACCGTAGTAACAGTAGCTAATGTTTAGAATCAATTCATGATATGTCTTTGCTGTACCTATGTGGATTTAATTTATGAAGGCACTAACCCCTCTAATCAAGTTTATGATGAGTTTTGTGTGAGATAAATTTTAGGTGGAAGAATTGAGGGTGATGATCAAGATCAAGAGGGAAAAAAACTCAAGCTCGGGGATGTAACCCCTCAGCTCACCCTACATACAACAATTTAAGCTTGGGGATGCCAAGCCACCTCACTCCAACCATCTTGATACCAAGTAAGTAAGCCTAGCTATATGGCTATAAAGAAAGCGCTTTACGGGAGGCAACCCAGTTGTTCTTACTTTTGATTTTGTTTGTGTCCTCTTGCTGTAGCAAGAGAATGTTTTCTTATTTTAATTTCTGGAATTTTTAATAAAGTGCCAAGTTTTACCCATTTTTGTATGAAAAAGTTGTTGTTTTGCATGCGGAGATTTCATTTCAGCACAGGTCTGTGCACGGTTTGATTTTTAGTTCTTATTCTGTAACTCCTATTGAGCTGATATTTTTACTGTAACTGAAACTTTTCATCCTCTGTATGTATGCATTTTTTCAGAATTTTTAGACATGTGTAAGTCAGGTAGAAAAATACGTTTTTCTGTTGTCAGTTTTCTGGACAGATTCTGTCCAATATTGTTTGCTGCATGTTTTGAACTTTTAACTTGAATCTTGTTGATCCAATTGAGTTTATTAATAGGCATACAATATTATACACTTTCTGGACATTCATATGAATTTTTGTATAAGGATTATAAGCAGCAAGTAATGCATTTGTCTATCATTACTAATGTCACCCCACAGAAAAGAAATGAGAGAAACAGTGCCCACTGGACCAACACACTCTCGGTTTGCACACGTCTAACTTCTGTTTTTCTATCAATTCACTTTATCGTATAAACTTATTATAGAATAGGATGGAAAAGCAATGAATCTAGTATGCACGGAGCAAAAAATAACTTTACCAAGTGAAAAGCAATTAAGAACTTTAGTTAGCAGAATGAGTAGTCACACAATTTGGTTATTAGTAATACCAACAGGGGCGGCGAATTGTCCATGGTTCCACCCTTTCCTTTTTCTAACGTCGAAGTTGTTCCCTATTGTGCAACTGGCTATACACATCTCGTATGGTTATGTACGTGGCGTGACGAAAGAAGATCGACCAGCATACATATGACGAATCAGATTTAAAAAAATGTATGACAGTATGAGCATCGTACTATGATCAACAAGTTGTGATATTACTGACTAGTCAACAGGGCACGGGAATTAGATGCCGGGTTCAAGTTGAGATACTATATCGGTCTCGGTTTTGTTGCGACATTATTATAGAATAGGATGGAAACAAGCTACGGGATACGAATATGATCAGCTGACGCCGCCTTTGACAGATACAGATACACTGAACCTCGTTCAAAGTTTTGGTCACCGGCTCAAGGGGAAGGTGTCCATTGGCTTGAAACCACCGAAATGAACGATTACAGAAACTCCGTTAACACGTGCCATCACTGTCAATCCGTTATAACTGATCAGACAGGTAGGCCTTGTGAAATGTAAGGCTGGTGAGAGTGCGCTCTGAAAGTGAACATCTATCATGGTGAGAAGGAAAAGGCTGTGTTTGTTATGTTCAGAACAGGGCATATCACATCTACTAACTATATTAAAGTGAAACGAAATGCCGGTCTGAGAGGCCTCCTGCTACTGTAGCTAGCTACAGTAAGAACTGTAGCTAGCTACAGTAATACAGTGCTGCGATCCCGGCTGTCCGTCATCGATCCGACGGCCAGCAGAGGCGTCCGAGACGCTTTTGTAAAAACGCCCCTCCAGAAAACGAAAATCGAACCCGCAGTCCACGTAAACGCGAGGCGAGGGACCGAATTGCGAATTGCGAAAATATCAGTGACCTACATGCAAGATATGCACATATGCCCCCTCTCTCTTCCTCTCTCCGCGCGCGGCAGCGGGTCGCCGGCGGCGCCGACGCGCCTCGCCGCTGGTACGTCCCTCCCCGGTCGAATCGGAGGCCGCGACGACCTCCACCGTCACCTCCCCTACGTCCTCGCCGGAGATCGGCGGCTGGGACGGCGTACGTACGCCGGGATCGACGCCGCCGCGCCCGCCTACCTCCGCCGCGTCCATGCGCCACCGGCGACGCGCCGGCGGCCTACAAGCGGCGGCGCTGCCGGCCGCCGCCCTCCACCCAAACTCCAGCGCACTGCCGGCAGCCCCCCGCCTCCCAACCTCCTGCGCCAGCAGCCTCCCTCCCCAAACTTCCTGTGCGCCGCTGGCGTGGCCCCGCACCTCCTCCCAACGTCTCTGGACCGAACCACCACGAGCTCGCAATGTCAGGGACGAGCGCGTGGGCGCTGCGCTTCTCCTCACCGAGCAGGCCGTGCTGGCGGTTGATTCGTCTGCCGCCCTGACCTGTAGGTGGCGCTCTGGAGTCGCCGCCGCCGCCCACGCGCACCCCCGCTGCTCCGCTTCTCCCCGTTCAGATCGAAGGCCAACCTCGAGGTATACGCGTTCGGGCGCAGCTTGCGGCAGAAGAGCACGGTGTGGTCGCGGGGCGCGGACGACGTAGTCTCCCGGTCGTCGCGGACGGCGGTGCTGGCCATGCCGGAGGGGGCTGGAGCTCAAGGAGGTGAACGTGCAGAAGCTGGCGCCCAGGAGAAGTACGTGCTGATGCAGCGCATCGCCTGCTCGGCGACGAGCACGAGCGGTTCCTCTCCAAGTTCATGGAGCGGTGAGTACATATCAACACGACCTTCATTGGTACTCCAGTCTCTCCAAGTTCAAGGACCTTGATTGATGCTTAGTTCATAAATAAATACTGATGGGTTCCAAGTACCATTCACACACTCATAGATTTAATTTTTAGAGTACAGAAAACAGAGGATTTATCCAGGTGTGGGAGTTTGAGAGAGGTAGGAGCAAAGTTGAGTGTTGTTTCAGCAAGACTTGAATTGTGAACATACAGTCGAAGCAATCTTAAGGTTCAGTAATGCTGTATCTAGCGTTCTTATGTTGTGAACTTCTTGCTTGATAATCTCTGAAAATACAGTAAGCACATACTCTGAAGTTTAAAACTTCTGTAGCTACTCCCTGTAGTTGTTACAGACCAGGTTGCTTGAGCATCTTATTTGCGTAGTCTCCCGGTCGTCGCGGACGGCGGTGCTGGCCATGCCGGAGGGGGCCGAAGCTCAAGGAGGTGAACGTGCAGAAGCTGGCGCCCAGGAGAAGTACGTGTTGATGCAGCACATCACCTGCTCGGCGACGAGCACGAGCGGTTCCTCTCCAAGTTCATGGAGCGGTGAGTACATATCAACACGACCTCCATTGGTACTCCAGTCTCTCCAAGTTCAAGGACCTTGATTGATGCTTAGTTCATAAATAAATACTGATGGGTTCCAAGTACCATTCACACATTCATAGATTCAATTTTTAGAGTACAGAAAACAGAGGATTTATCCAGGTGTGGGAGTTTGAGAGAGGTAGGAGCAAAGTTGAGTGTTGTTTCAGCAAGACTTGAATTGTGAACATACTGTCGAAGCAATCTTAAGGTTCAGTAATGCTGTATCTAGCGTTCTTATGTTGTGAACTTCTTACTTGATAATCTCTGAAAATACAGTAAGCACATACTCTGAAGTTTAAAACTTCTGTAGCTACTCCCTGTAGTTGTTACAGACCAGGTTGCTTGATCATCTTATTTGCTTGTGTAGGAAATGCCAGGAGTAGTGTTATTTTGTGCTTGAGAATCTTCTTTGCTGGTGAGAAATGCAGGGTTTAGAGATTCCAGTTCACACTTATAGACCAGACCTGATTAGCAGGAGTAGCATCATTGTCTGTAGTTGTTGTCAGGGTTTGGAGATGAGCTGAACCATACTTTTGAGAGAAGAGAGCAAAGTACTAAATTTACACTTCAATTAGGTATGGAGATGCTAGACTCCTAGGTGATGAAGGGAGGGCGTTGATCCTAAGGTGGTCTTAGTTTCTTTTTTCAAATCTGATTTAGTTCAGATTTGTAAACAATGAATGCTACCAGAGAATAAAATTGACTCATTTGCTATTTGTCTTTCTAATAGTGTTTACACCTTGAAAAAAGTTTCTCTATTGGTATTTTCCTTTTTATCGCAAGATCATCTTCCTGAAGCTAGGCCTAGCTCACTCTCATCTATGTACTATGCATGTAAATGCCCCTCTTTTTTTTTTATTATTATGCCTACATTTATCTTCGTGTTGGTAAAGTTTTTTATGAGGGATATACCAGTTGATAAGGTTACATAATAATCTTTATTTTAGATGTGCATGAGTTCTCAAACTTTGTCAGTACAATAGGAAAAGTAATTTAAGTTGGAGATATTCCTGTCTGTAAGATTACTGAGAAGTTCAGAATTCTAAATGTTGTGCCTTAGTTCACAGGTTAGTAGCAAGCGGATATGTAACACTGTAGACATGTGACTTCTCATTTAGGTTTGGTACTTACATGTTGCTCAAGGCCCCATCTTATATGACATGAAATCCACTTCTATTCGGTTCATTGATAATATGCTCCTGCTCTTTTTCAACTGACTATGCAACACGATCTGCTAGACAATGCTATGTTTGTTAGAATCCTTTCAAATCTAACTATTTTGCCAACTTTTCGAATTGACAACTTCATAAACTGCACAGCTTCAAAATGTGGACATTTCCAAAATTTGAATTTTACCACATTTCCCCTACTTTTCTTTTTTCAAAAAAACTTTTGTAGCTTTTGAAACACAACTTGAACAATTTTCAGATATGCACAACTTCAAAATGTGGACATTTTCACCATTTCAATTCCACCACATAGACACATCATACAGATTTGAATATTTCAAAAAAAATTGAATCCTTCCAAATCTAACTATTTCACTTTTGGAATTGAAAATTCTATAACCATACAGATAATTCAAAACTGAAAATCTTCCAAATTTCAACAATTTTTGAAGCCTATTTGCCCAAAATTTTCGGATTTGAACAATTTCTATACTTTAACCTATTTTTAATCTCACAAACTTTTGAAACCTATACATTTTCAAACGTTCGAACATTTCAATGCACTAAATATTTCAAAATTCTACAAAAGTATTTTAAAATCTCTCCGGTGCTCCCCCGTCAGATCGAACGACACCACTGACTCCGCCGCCGCCTCCTCTTCGTCTCCGGCGAGTCTCGCCTGCTGGGACGTCCAGGATAGGCCAAAATCGTCACGCCCGTACGCTCGCTTCCGCCATCACGTTCCCTGTCCGCCGCAGACGCTCCGGCAACCAACAAGGAGCGGCGCCACCGTTCCAGGCAACGCCCGTCCACACGCAATCGCAGCACCCATCCGCACGTCTAAAATTATATCTCACAAATTGCATTCTCCCTAATTATGGAGTTCAAACAAATATTTATGGCACACTACAAATATATCCAAACATTCCAATTTTCTACAAATATGAAAATACTCAATATGAAAATTGCTTATTTCCTTTACATGTTTTTATTTTTCCTACTCTTTTATCTTTTTCTGTCCTCTCCCACTACCACCAAACTTACAAATTTATTGACAATTCGTCTTTTTTACAAAATTTACGTTTCAGTTGCACGGGTTACGACAACATGCAAACATTTTTCAACTTACCAAACATTTCGACAAAACCTAAATGCATTCCTTCTAAATAAATAGATTTGAATTTACAAAATACTTATATAGTGTATTTCTCCTGATTAAATAAATTAATTAAATATCTATGTCAAAACTACAAAAACAATTTAACATTTAAATTTGCTAAAAAAAATGAAGTTACTCCGGACGACAAATTACGAAGAATTTTAACATTTCAAATCACAACATTCCGCATGGGGTCTCCTAAATGATATTTTTTACAATACTCCAAATGTTTCACATCTCAATTAATAATGGCGTTATTTATCTAAAAACTACAAGTATTGTTCCACTTTATAACAGCAAAAATAAAAATACATGTTTGCAATTTGCAATTTGTCCAACATTTGAGCGAATAATCAGATATTTCATAAAATAAAACCAAAATACCCACCAAAAATAACCGCAGTATACTCATAACAGATACCAAATTTATTTCAACATTTCAATTTAGCCAACATTTCGACACGATACGAACAAACTTTCCTTATATGTGAAATCAAATTTAAATGGATTGTTCTAATTCCAAAAAAAAAATATTGACGTCGAAATACAAACATGTTTGAGCATTTCAAAACTTCAAATATTTGAATATTGCACACAATATATCAGAAATGCATACAAAAAAATGCTACCTATACATAACAAAACAAACAAATGTTTCAACACTCCAATTTAGCAAACATCTTGCTTAACAATATATATATATATATATATATATATATATATATATATATATATATATATATATATTGCACAAACAAAATCACCAAGGGCGTGGCGTGACGCCACGCCAAAATTCAACTAGTATACTGGTATAATACTACTCCCTCCTATTCATAATAAGTATCAGAGATTTAATACTAATCTAGTATAAAGTTTATACTAAATTACCGACACTTATTTTAGATCGGAGGGAGTACCAAACTTGTACTGATATTCTTCGGGATAATGTGTACTGCAGAGAGGCTAGAGGCATTGCAAACGTACGGCGGTTTACACCCTGCTCCGTTCCATTCGCCCGATTACCAACTGCCAAGTCTGATCAAAATTTTCACTTGCAGATTTGGCGACTTCCCTGACTTTGCGCTCACCAAACTTACATGTCGCCGCAACCCTGACATATGTGCGTGCTACGATCCAAGCAGCAGGATTTGATCGATTTCCGTCTTCTTGCCTCATGAGTCATGACCACCTTAATTTCTTGGAGTATCCCGACGTTACATCAGATATTTTCCAAGAAAAGTTAATATAAGAGGCCTAGTATTTCTTTGAGAAAAAAGTCATTCCACTTTTAGCAGAATCTATATATGCAACATGTATGTAGGTGACCCACTTGCGGTATGGCCAACCCCGATTAGAGGGCTTGTGACGAATGCAATTACCGATTTTATATTGTGGCTAATAATCTCATCGAATAGAGAATCAATTTTGTCGTACCTTCTGCAGACCCTACAGGCTACTACAAATAGAAAAAATGATCCAACCATCACTACAAATCTAAGAGATGCATCACGCCTGACATCTGCTAATTACATTTTACGTAAGCAAAATCCTGACGACAAAAAATATCTTATGGCGTATTTTTTTGAACGAGATACCCCGGACACAACACACAGCCCGCCACACTTCCGCTGGACCAATCCCCCTCCCCTCTCCCGCCACAACGAGTTTCCTAGCACCACCCCACAATCCCCCTCCCCTCTCCCGCTCGGCGATCTCGTCGGTGCACTAGTGGAAAATAGCCAATAGGTAAGGTGCTTACCTGTGGCGCACCAGCCACCCGTCACTAGTAGAAAAACCATCTTTCGGACAGGAGCCCATGGAGCATTGGTCCCGGTTGAGTGATAAACCGGGACCAATGCCTGACATTGGTCCCGGTTCGAGTTGCCAGGAGCCCATGGAGCATTGGTCCCGGTTCGGTTGGGGACATTCGTCCCGGTTCGTGGCACGAACCGGGACCAAAGCTGTCGCAGAGGCTTTGGTCCCGGTTCGTGCCACAAACCGGGACTAATGCCCGAGCTTTGGTCCCGGTTCGTGCCACGAACCGGGACTAATGCCCCCCCCCTGCCTATATACGTAAACCCCCCCCCCCCCCCCTCCCCCTTATTCTCTCCTCTGTTATTTTTTTTTGCTTGGTTCGTAACCATCAATGATTGGCCTGCTTTTAGTAACATTTCAGGACAGTCAAACAAGGGATACAACGCATGCACGCACTGTTTAGATAAGACTAAAGGTACATATTTGGAAAAATGTAAGAAGGTCGTGTACCTGGGGTGTCGTCAATTTCTTCCCGGCAGTCATCCCGTAAGAAAGAAAGGCAAGCATTTCAATGGTGAGGCAGATCACCGGGAGAAGCCTAACCTCCCTGATGGTGATGCTATATTTGGTATGGTTAAGGACATAGAAATAATCTTTGGAAAGGGTCCTGGCGGTCAATCTGTTCTGAAAGACGCCGCTACCGGCCACGCGCCCATGTGGAAGAAGAAATCTATATTTTGGGAGCTACCCTATTGGAAAGTCCTAGAGGTCCGGTCTTCAATCGACGTGATGCACGTGACAAAGAATATTTGCGTGAACCTGCTAGGCTTCCTCGGCGTGTATGGGAAGACAAAAGATACACCGGAAGCAAGGGAGGACCAGCAGCGTATGAAAGACCCAAACAACAAGCATACGGATAAAGGGCGTCATTACTTAAGCAGCTACGCTCTTACGAAAGCAGAGAAGGAAATATTTTTTGAATGCCTGAGCAGTATCAAGGTCCCGGCTGGCTTCTCGTCAAATACAAAGGGAATAATAAATATGGCAGATAAAAAATTCCAAAACCTGAAGTCTCATGATTGCCACGTGATTATGACGCAGTTGCTTCCGATTGCATTGAGGGGGCTTCTATCAGAAAATGTTCGAGTACCCATTGTGAAGCTATGTGCATTTCTCAATGCAATATCTCAGAAGGTAATCGATCAAGAAAGTATGACAAGGTTACAGAAGGATGTGGCCCAATGTCTTGTTAGTTTTGAGTTGGTGTTCCCCCCATCATTTTTCAATATTATGACGCATCTCCTGGTTCACATAGTCGACGAGATTGCAATTCTCGGTCTTGTATTTCTATACAATATGTTCCCCTTCGAGAACTTCATGGGAGTCTTGAAGAAATATGTTCATAACCGTGCTAGGCCAGAAGGAAGCATCTCCAAAGGCTATGGAACAGAGGAGGTCATTGAGTTTTGTGTTGAATTTATTCCCGACATTAAGTCGATTGGTCTTCCTGAATCGCGGCATGAGGGAAGACTTAGTGGAAAAGGCACGCTAGGAAAGAAAGCAATGATATGTAGGGACGTGCATTCTTTCTCTCAAGCACACTACACAGTTCTACAAAGTTCCACCTTCGTGGCTCCGTATATCGAGATACACAAGAATATTGTACGCTCCAAAAACTCAGGGAAGCCTGACTCCTGGATTAAACAAAAACACATGGAGACTTTCGGCAGTTGGTTGCGATTACATCTCATGAATGACACCGATGTTGGAGATCAACTCTACTTATTGGCCGCGTAACCATCTTCGACTGTATTGACTTTCCAAGGGTACGGGATAAATGGGAATACATTTTACACGATCGCCCAAGATAAAAAGAGTACCAACCAAAACAGTGGTGTTCGCTTTGATGCAACAGACGAGAATGGACAAAAGGACACATACTATGGTTACATGGAGGAGATATGGGAACTTGACTATGGACCTACTTTTAAGGTCCCTTTGTTTCGGTGCAGTTGGGTCAACATGAATGGAGAAGGGGTAAAGGTAGACCAGCTGTACGGAATGACAACAGTGGATCTCAAGAATCTTGCGTACAGAGACGAACCATTCGTCCTAGCCAATGATGTGGCTCAGGTTTTCTATGTGAAGGACATGAGCTCCAGATCGAAAAAAAGAAAAGATATGGAAACAAATACATCACACGATGAGCCAAAGCGTCACATAGTTCTTTCAGAAAAAAAAAACATCGTGGAAGTCGAGTACAAGACAGACATGTCAGTAGACTATAATAAGTTTGATGAAATTCTGCCCTTCACAGTGAAAACTGACCCAAGCATCCCGTTACATAATGAAGAAACTCCATGGTTACGGCCGAAGAAGCGATCATAGAGATCATGTCAAATGCATGAGTGTTCTCAAAAACTTTTTATGTATGAGTGTTGTCAAATGCATTACACAATTAATATATGTATGATCGAGTGTTCCCAAATGCATTAAACCTTTTATGTAATTTGTATTCGGTCTTTAGTCCCGGTTGGTATTTATAGCTAAAAGATCAGGGGAAATCTTCATCTTTAGTCCCGGTTGGTAGCTGGAACCGGGAAAAAAAAGAGCGTTGATATATGTGCCTTATCTTCTGCTTGAGATCCAACAGCTCACAAGGACTCGAAAGGAACACACTCTGATCCAACGGCTCACAACCGCTCGTAGGAAACACACGATCCGTGTGCACACGATCCAACAGCTCACAAGCACTCGAAAGAAACACAACTCTAATCCAATGGCTCACAAGCGTTCGAAGGAAACACACGATCCGTGTGCTTCTTCCACCGCTTCCCTCCTTCGTCTTCACGCAATTTCTCACTATATATATGTAGGCTTGGCCGCCATTGCCATATCACATCTAAACTCATATCTGCAACCTTATCACTCTTTCATTGTAACAAAAATTTGACTTAGGCGTTTTTGACTTAGGTGTTCTCGGGGACGATGTCCATTTTGGACCAGAGGGGCGATGTGCGGGACTGGGCTCCACAGGGCTGGCACTGGGAGGTGCTATCTTCCGAGACACACAACTTGGTGAGGAATCCGGGTGACGTCGTCGACCCGGATCTTCTGTGGTGGCCGTCGCGTGGGCCACGCTCGGTGCAGAGGGAGCCGGCCCCCGAGGAGGAGGTATGTCGCCGTATCAGGGAGGAGGATGAGCACGTCCGTCGCTACATGTATCTATTGGATAGGCAGTATGATAGTAGGTGGTCGTTTCTTCAGAGGGTTCCTTCTGACGTGAGCTATGACCCTGTGAGGGTTCCTTCTCTTTGGATGCGCAGTGCCGGCGGCTCAGCACCCCGCGGCTCAGGAACCGGTCGAAGTTAGTTTCAGAGTCTGTGATTGCCATTGCAGTTCTCTTGCCTGTGATCGTAGTTTGGGTTACTACTTGCTTTTAAAAACTTGCGACCTAAAGTATCAACTTGCTTTTAATGAAATTCCGCCCTTCAAAGTGAAAACTGACCCAAGCATCGTGTTAAATGATGAAGATTGTCCATGGCTACGGCGCAATCAGAAGAAAGGGACACACACGAAGAAACAAGTGAACACTAGATAGGGATGTTGTTGGTGATGTGTAATAATTAATGTATTAAACCTTTTATTAAATGCACACGGTTTCCCCGTCATACAGCCCAACGGTGGCTCGTGAGTGCCTGCATATCAAATGCAATGTTGGGCTGTATGACGGGAATCCGAATGATTTGCATATAGGGTCATGTGGCTGATCCAACACTGGTTTTGCCCATCCGGAAGCTTGCGCATCCGTCTCGCGTCGTCGTGAGCAGCAAATGGACCTTCGATCCAAGCAGCCGCAAGACTTCTCTGATGATCTAACGACCGTCCCAAAAAGTGTTGAGAATTTTGTAGATCATCAGAGAGCCTTGCAACTGCTTGGATCCGACCGAGGGGCATGGCTACCACTTCCACCACCACCACTCCCACCTCCTCGGCAATTCATCATTGTGTCACCCTAATCCAGTGGTTGGATTCAACCTACCTGAGGGCTTGTGTTTCCAACAGCGTCGTTGTGTTGTCCTTATTCACCGACCTACAGGAGGTGGCTCCAATGGCTGGCCGGCGAACAAGGACAAACACAATAATGCCAGGGAACATTCCAGCAGGTAGGCTAAATCCAACCATTGGGTTCGATGGCAAAGGTAGACGCTCGTTGTGTGTTGTTCGCTGCAGGGACGTCGCTATTTATAGGCGATTAGAAGGTGTAACTGTGGATGAGGTGGGAGTGCAGATCCAACAACTCATAAGCCCTCAAAAGAAACACACCCCTGATCCAACGGCTCACAAGCGCTTAAAAGAAACACACGATCCGTGTGCTTCTTTAGTCCCGGTTGGTAACACGAACCGGTACTAAAGGCCCTGGTCCAACAGCTCACAAGCGCTTGAAAGAA
The DNA here is from genome assembly GCA_012064385.1 of Puccinellia tenuiflora. NCBI lineage: Eukaryota > Viridiplantae > Streptophyta > Magnoliopsida > Poales > Poaceae > Puccinellia > Puccinellia tenuiflora. Next base: position 541,800 of record QRDG01000320.1, on the reverse strand, counting down.
ACACACGATCTGTGTGCACACGATCCAACAGCTCACAAGCACTCGAAAGAAACACAACTCTGATCCAACGGCTCAAAAGCGCTCGAAGGAAACACACGATCCGTGTGCTTCTTTAGTCCCGGTTGGTAACACGAACCGGTACTAAAGGCCCTGATCCAACAGCTCACAAGCGCTTGAAAGAAACACACGATCCATGTGCACACGATCCAACAGCTCACAAGCACTCGAAAGAAACACAACTCTGATCCAACGGCTCAAAAGCGCTCGAAGGAAACACACGATCCGTGTGCTTCTTTAGTCCCGGTTGGTAACACGAACCGGTACTAAAGGCCCTGATCCAACAGCTCACAAGCGCTTGAAAGAAACACACGATCCGTGTGCACACGATCCAACAGCTCACAAGCACTCGAAGAAACACAACTCTGATCCAACGGCTCACAAGCGCTCGAAGGAAACACACGATCCGTGTGCTTCTTCCACCGCTTCCCGCCTTCGTCTTCCCGCAATTTCTCACTATATATATCACATCTAAACTCATATCTGCAACCTCATCACTCTTCCATGGCTTCCACCGAACTAACCTACCGTCAAGCGGAGGAGCTTTCCACCTCGAACTACCCCTGCCCGCCCGGCTACCGTGTCCCCGCCGGCTGGATGTTGAGCGCCGGTCCCTCCTGTCCCTCAAGGTGTGGCGCGCCGGGCGGCCATCATGAACCACTACTACCTCGATCTCACACCGGAGCAGCGGATGGATCCGGGCCGGCATCCCGACTACCGCCCGACTTGGGAAGCCTTCTTCATCAATCGGCGTGAGAAGGCGCTCGCCAGGTACAAGGGGGATGGCCCTCCTCCTTCGGACTTCAACGAGGCCGGCCGTCAGCTGTGGTGGGCTGGCCGGACTCTCCAGGGCGTTATGAACAACATCATGGCTGGCGATAACCCCCGCCTGTGCTACCCTAACATGCAGTCCGGGGGTGCTCACCCGTCAAGGTTCGAGCCACGAGCGCCGTATGAGTACGATGACAGCGACGACGACGACGACGATGACGGCAACTACGAGTACGAGTATTATAGGCCTAGGCAGGAGTATGACTAAGATTGTTAGGACAACTGATCCACTGTTGTCATTCTGTACCGTATCAAATGCACCGTTGGAGCTCAAGAAATCGGAGGAAGCTCAGTCAAAGTCTACAATAAATAAGGCAAATGCTGCTAAAAAGAAGTACCACCATACTATGGGGGCTGGTGGCTATGTGTGTTCCATGCCTAAGTGGGACAAACTTGAGGCCGACCTGCTGGCTAAAGGGATCGTTCCAGAGCCTATAAAAGAAGGATGGACCGAACGGTCAAGAAATTGGTTTTACGGGCATGGGGGCACATTGGACGCAGAAGGAAAGTGCATATATACCAGAAGACACAAGGATAATCCCCTACTACCCATCGAAGAAATTAGGAAAGCACACAAGGATGTTGAAGAGGGAATGACGAGCTTGCACGCGCCCTTGGGAATCCCGAACACGAAGGACGAACACGAGGCACCCCAGGCTCCAAGCCATGGGCACATGGGTTTTCCGCGGAAAGGAAAATATTTCCCGATAAAAGTCATCTGAGGAGAAAGGAAAGGGAGGCAAGGGAAGCAAGCGCTGCTGCAGACCGGCTGCGTCATATAGAAGAAACAATGAAGCGGCAGCAGGATCAAATTGACCGACTTAGCCAGCAAGGCACTGCCGGCCTATCTCAGCAGCACGTTGTAGAAGCTGCAGTCGATGCTACCGACCCATCATATCGGAAAAGCAGCGTGGCTTCGAGCATGGTCCCGGCTAGTGATGATGATGCACTGACGACGGATCCTCTTCGTCGCTACCCAGTGGATGATATCACGGAGAGCACACCTTGTGAGCTACATGTGAAAGTGCTGAACTTAACCATGAAGGTGGCGGTCGGCTATGCCCTACCAATTGGACCTACACCAACTTTCCATTGCTCCCCGGTTCCTCATGGCTACGCTGTTGACGGGGTGGATGAAGTTAGTAAAGGATTTGAGGAGCTGAAGCTGGAACACCCTGCAGGTGAAGATGGGGAGGTGGTTGAACTTGGAGAAGCCAGGAAAGGGACCATTCTATGGCGAAAGGAATTCATCGTGCTTCCAAACTGGCCTCCAAGGCCATCGACTCCTCACCAGTCTCCAACGCAACAATCCTCTCCACCGCAGCCGCCTCACCACTCTTCAGCGCAACAGTCCTCTTCGCCGCCGCCGCCTCAGGCGCCGTCTCCGCCACCTCACCAGTCTCCAGTGCAGCCGTCTCCGCCGCCTCAGTCTCCAGCACAGCCGTCTCCGCCGCCGCGTAAGTCTTCTTCGGCGTCGTGTGTGGGTACTCTGGGGTTCGATAAAAACCGATCACCGAAACGTAAGCGGTCACCCCTCCCAAAAGTACCTCACAAGAATCTTGCCAAGAGACCTTACGACCGTACACCGGAGGAAAATGCGGTGTACGTACAGTCCGAACTCGAAGCATGGTTTGCTAGTTCCAAGAAGCCGAAAGAGCCAGAGTTCCCCTCCACCCCACAAGAACATGCCGATGTCGTGAAAATGCTGAAAATATGGCCCAACCCCCGCCAAAGCTGACACCAGACTATGACCGCTCTATTCTCAAGTCGGTTCGGGTAAATAAACAGCGGTCGAAGAGTAGTATTGCAAGCCGGAAATCAGTTCCCCAGCTCGGAGAACAGAAAAACAATCGTGCCCCCCGCTCAAAGTGTCTTCCAATACCGAGGTGGGGTCGAGCAAACGTGCGGTCGGCATCGATCCTGAGTTTGTTGCACTGTACGGAGAAGCAGCCTCTGCTCGGGGCATGTCTATTGCTCAGTACTTAGACCAAATACAATTCCACGAAGACATAGTTCCAAAATACATATATCGGCACGGGCATCCTCTCGTCAAACCTGAGTTAGTCAAAGATCTACCAACAAAAATGCGAAGATTGCATAGTTGGTACATGACAAATTCAAAGAAAGGGGGAAATTGGATCTACGTGAGATATAAGAACGAGGATTACGGGCATGGAGCTGGCGTGGTAATGATTGAATTTTCTGAATTATTTCATTTATACCAACAAGACGCCCTTGACAAAGCTATCATCAGTGCCTATTGTCTGTAAGTATTATTTCTGTAATTAAGTCTCTAGCTAGCTCACCTCGTTCATTGCATTTATAATCTTAGTCATCACTATATTAATTATGCAGAATGAAGATTCTCCAATGCAAAAGAGGACAAATCTATGACATTGGGTTCGTTGACCCAGATTACGTTCATGAAAAAAGTCTCCATGATTTTTACGACGATATAGAGAATAACTTGGTAAATGCGTTACGGTTTAACGAAACCAAAAGAGAAATACTATTTCCTTACAACTTCAAGTAAGTGATACTACACATTCTATTTCTCTTAATTTCTCGATGTTAAGTGTATAATTGATGACTTATGTGTGCGCAGCTTCCACTTTATTCTGCTAATCATTATGCCTGACAAAGGAGTAGTACTTGTCATGGACTCGTTACATAAACTCCTTAAGGATTGGGCGAACATGCAGGAATGCCTCCAGAGGTAATTTCACTCATATTATGGCACTATATCGGCAACTTTCCGTTCATTTACTGATAGCAAGTAATTAATATATAACTCCTTTATTCATTTTCTTTGCCGGGCAGAGCTTGGAAACGATTCACCGCCAGGGCTAGGGGTGATTGGGCGAAGGAGCTTACATTTAAACCAATAAATGTAAGTATTACTACCTAGATCCGCGCATCTCTTTGATTCTAGTTCAATACCATTACCATTCTTGATTATTATTTTGATTGAACTCTGTTCCCGTAAAGTGCTTGAGCCAGGGAAGTGGGAATCATTTATGTGGATACTACGTTTGCGAGTTCATTCGTCAGACGTGCTGTGAGAAGGGCAGAATCTTAAAATAACTTGAAGTGCGTATGCAATATTCATAATTTTAGTTTATTGCCATCAATTGTGTTTACTTTCATTCATATATATTGACCCTTTTTTAATTAGATCGAACGGTTGCGAGAAGGCCTTCTACCACAGGATCGCATACGAGCAATTCAAAAGGAATTTGCCGGATTCTTAGATGCAGAGGTCCTAGATCTGAAAGGAGAATACTACTATAAGCTAGGTTGAAATTAAATAGTGAGTGTAAAAGAGATGTATATATATAAGAATGAAACTCGTGTGTACTACATGTACCGTTTGTAATATGTTCGACCAAGCACGACGAATGAGATGTGTGTAATATATTCGTGACGATATGTGTAATAGTGGTTCACCATATTTCACTAGTATTGGCATTTTTGTAGTTCTAAAAAATATTTAATTTAAGTTTTTTAAACATGCATGCATTTGACATAATCAAATAGGTCTTATTTTTCTGAACATTTTGGTATTTTATTCATATTTTTATGAATTACAGAATAAGCATTATTGATTTTACAAATTTAAACAATTTTCTGAAAAAAGTGAAAAAATCTGACGGGACAATAGTCCCGGTTCGTATTACGAACCGGGACGAAAGACCCTCCCCATTAGTCCCGGTTCGTAATACGAACCGGGACGAAAGACCCTCCCCATTCGTCCCGGTTGGTGTCCCAACCGGGACTAGCATTCGTCCCAATTTGCTAGTCCCGGTTGGGGAACCGGGACGAATGGCCCAAACCAACCGGGACAATAAGGGGGTTTTCCACTAGTGCGTGCGCCAGTGGTAACTTACCAGTGACGCATCTTACCTGTAGCGCATCTAGCGTCCAATGCGCCACTGGTAAGTTCTGCCCCGAGGGCTACAGAACAGGCCATGTTACCAGTGCCGCATGTGTCACAAGGTCGCCACTGGTAAGGGAGGTACCAGTGGCGCATGTGGCCCAAGTGCGCCACTGATACTTTTCTGCACTTTGTGCTCACATGCACACCCACCCACCCCCCCCCCCCCCCCCCCCCATCGCCTTTTTATTTTTGAAATGGATGAAAGAAAATGATAAAAAATTCATAAAATAAAATCCTTTGAGATTTAGTTATGTTATGTTCCCTACTTGGTAGGGAAATTAAGAAACATGAATTTCGATGTATTTTACAAAAAAAAATATGGAAGAGTAAAACGGCGATAACTTTTGCATACGAACTCGGATTTCAACGTTTAATACCTTAAAAAAACTAGAGAAAAAACACATCCAATCTAAATGGCCTACGTCCTTTTGAGCCGTTTTTGGGTTACAGAATCCTCAAATTCGAAAGGGAACTATTTCTTTTTTGATGTTTAAGATTTCAGGGCAAGAAAATTATTGATGTGGGGTTACCACGGCAAATCCCTAGGTGAGATGCCTAGAGTTTCGTATGAGGGAGGAAGATGACGCGCTGGTAGTGTCGGACGGTTGACAAGCAAAGATTTACCTAGGTTCGGCCCCTCATTGTGAGGTAAAGACCTACATCCTGCTTGTCTGATCTGATGACGATTACATATCTCATCTATGTTGCCGCCTGTGGCGGGTGTGGTGTCTCCCGTATGTTGTCTGTGTCCCTAAAGGGTGCCCCTACCTGGATTTATATATGCAGCCAGGTAGGGTTTACATGAGTTTGTCTTGTACTCCAAGCTGTGGCTTCTTGGACTTCGTTGGGCCGCCAGGTGGGCCTTCGGCTAGGCCACATCGGGTACGGCAATGGTGGGGTGCCCAGAGCGTATGCCCACGTCAGTAGCCACCGAGTGTCTGGTCGATTCGAAGAATCGGGCAGAGACTAAGAGCAGCATGTCGAGTAGGCGTAGTCGATGCGTCAGGTATGTTGATGACTCGTGACTGTAATATAGTCAATTCTCGTCGGGTGCGTGACTGATGTCTACACACGCTTCTATTCTTGTAGACAGTGTTGGGCCTCCAAGAGCAGAGGTTTGTAGAACAGCAGCAAGTTTCCCTTAAGTGAATCACCCAAGGTTTATCGAACTCAGGGAGGTAGAGGTCAAAGGTATCCCTCTCAAGCAACCCTGCAATCACAATACAAAAAGTCTCTTGTGTCCCCAACACACCCAATACACTTGTCAGATGTATAGGTGCACTAGTTCGGCGAAGAGATAGTGAAATACAAGTAATATGGATGATTATAAGTAGTAATTGCAATCTGAAATAAAAATGTCAGCAAGCAAACATGTAGCAGAACTTGTTGTAAACGGTGTTTCAATGCTTAGAAACAAGGCCTAGGGATCATACTTTCACCAGTGGTCACTCTCACCAATGCAATCATAATTGAATATAAATATAAGCACTTCAATATAGTACTCCGAAGTATTCTCCGGCTGGATAATGAACACTAATTCATTGTGTAGGAATCCATGGCCTCCTCCATGGCCGCCGCCCCGACCTCCCTCCTTCTCCTCCCTCCTTCTCCATGGGTCCCGACCTTCCTCCTCCCTCCTCCATGGCCGCCGCCCCGACCTCCCTCCGACCTGGTCGTCCCCGCTTCCTCCGGCCTCGTCCCGTCCCCGTACCCGCCTCCGGCCTCCTCCGGACCCCTCCAACGAGCTCCTGCCGGCTCGCCCCGTCCCCGTCCCGGTTGCTGTCCCCATCGAGGACGAATGCGACTTTTTTTTATTTGGAAATTGTTATCAGTGGCGCACCAAAATAGGGTGCGCCACGGGTATATGATTTTAAAAAAAATCAAAATTGTTACCAGTGGCGCACCAAAATGAGGTGCGCCACGGGTAACTGAACTACCTGTGGCGCATCAGCATGGTGCGCCACTGGTAAATATTACCAGTGACGCGGTAGCCGTGGCGCACCGTGATGCGCCACTGGTAAGGAAAATATGTGCGTCACTGGTAGTCTTTTTCCTACTAATGGTGACAAGAGGGGTGAGGACTGTCGACCAGTTCTTTCGTGTTTTAGTTCTTGTAGTCTTTGTTTTCGTTACGCTTTGGTCTCCGTAGCGGCATTGACGAGGTAGTGGTGATGATGACACGGTGGAATATGGTCTATTCAGGCTCTCCCTACCTTATCAACAATCATTTCGGCTGCGACGAAGTGCTTCCAAAGAACTGCATTAAAAGTGAGTGGTGGGATTACAAGTTACAAGGAGGACCCCATAGAAAATAAAAATTATAGCATTGTTCTTGCATTTTACAAAAAGGACCAAAACCATAAAATTTATTGCAATTAGGCCCCCCTCCACCAAATCGAGGCTTTGTGGCGTCCATGTCTGCCAGTAACATCGCCACTTGGGACAACACAACCGATACGGTAAGGCGAAGACGATGGGCGTCCACAGTGGCAGCCGGCCTAGAGGTAGAAGAACCAAGGCACCGCACAAAGAGCAGAAAATCAACAGCCGATACCAATGCATGGAGCGGTCGCCATCGCATGAAGATCCGGTGACTGGGCGGCCGAGGCCGTGAGAGAGTTGCATGGTTAGGTGGGTCGTTGTCTATAAATTGTTCTGACGGTGTGTTTAATTTTAATGCCTATACTGTACTTTAGTGGTAACGGGCGACCGAGTCCCAAAGTAAAGTAGATTATCGTGTGGAAAGTACAGCTGCCATTTTGTTTGTTTAACTCTTGGTGCACCTGGATTTGCTCTTGCTTTGTGCAGCTAGCTAAGGTCATGTTGTTTTCAAATGCTTTGCTTACGAACCAATCAAGGCTTTGTTGCATGCATGGATTTTACAGCTGCAACATGAAATCGAAGAAAATACTTGTACTAATCAAGGTTATCAAAAGCATGCTTAAGCGCAGCGGAGCAAAACGTCTAGCGCTCACTTGTGCATAAACGTACGTTTAATTGTGTTTAGCGCTTTAATCCTTTATAAAAGAGAAAAACGGAGACAAAACGCTCAATTAGCGCCTAGCGTTTAATTAAACCTTGGTACTAATAGACAAGTTGCTCTGAACTGCTCTTAGGTTTTATCTAGAAAATAGAAGATCTGCAATGGTGTGCGCATGCCCTCGCATATTCTCTTCACTCCGGTAAAAGCTCGAGTAGGGACCGTCTCTCACGCATTCAGCCAAAGAATGAAGTACATAACCGATTTAGCAAGTGAAAAGCAAGCAATTACTTTAGTTACCAGGAACGAGGAATCACACCACGAGGCTAATCAATTCCAACAGTAGGTGTGATTTCTTGGTCGATTCCAGACTTCTGCTCGCTAATCCTTATGTATTTTTCCGAAACGGAGATGCCTCATGTTGAATACTTGCATATGACAACTTGCTGTATGAACATCTCGCACTCCGTTCCCTTCATCCTTGAATGCTTGTGCGAAAATGTATGGCTGAATATATGTCAAAGGTATGAGAATCCAAAATGTACAGGCATCATGTGGGCTACAAGTTGTGATTAGTTATAGCAGAGCTTCGGACACCTATATCGAGTTTCAGTTTCGTATTCACACAAACCTCTAGGTATATTAGGATGGAGACAAGATGGTATTATTGGCATGACGGTTCTGATATCTATCCACGCGCCTACATGCATATATTTGGCACCGCCGCAAGCATCGATCAAGCAGCCCAAATAGCACGATAAACAAGTATATATCACACGACGAATGCCACCTTGCAGTTCACTGAACCTCTATCTCAAGCAGGCATGCCTAATCAGGTCATTAGCTCAAGTACTTAGGAGAAGTAACGTGTTCGTTGGCCCGAAATGGCAGACTTTTCTTTGAAAGAAAATAGTGGCATAATACTACTGCATGTATTTATATTTTGGGGTTTATAACAGTATAAAATGTACAAGAGGGTTGTACAGAGAACAGAAAAAAAAACAACTAACTTAGCGCAAGGTTTAAAGAAAGCTGGCCATCACTACAACACGGTTGACATTCAGAGGCACTTCAAAGTGCCCCTAAATGTGGTCAAAGTGCCCCTAAATATGTATTGTGGCACTTTCGAGAAGTGTCACCTTTCCTTGTGTCTCTAAAACCTTTTGGGGCACTTCTCCAAAGTGCCCCAATAGATCAACCCTAGAGACACTTTTATAAATGCCATAAAATCAATTAGTGGCATTTTGGGAAAGTGCCACTAAATTGATTTAGTGGCACTTTAACCAAGTGCCCCAAAATTGATTTAGTGGCACTTTGACAAAGTGCCACTAAATTGATTTAGTTGCACTTTGACCAAGTGCCCCAAAATTGATTTAGTGGCACTTTGACCAAGTGGGACAAATACTATTTGAGGCTCTCTGAGAACCCTAAATAATTCAACTACAGATTATATCCAATCAATTACATATTATATCCAATGGATAGCACCAGATTATATCCAATCAATTACATTATTTCCAATTAGATCACTTAGCACCAGATTGCAAACTGAAGATATAAACAGATTGCATACAGAGAACACAAGTTCTGGTTTCTATCACTTTCTGTCAACACCTAGATAGCACTAGTTCTCACTTTCTATCAACACGTGGGTAGCACAAGCAGAGGGGCCCTGTCGTCGAGGAAGTTTGCTGTCCCCGGCCTTGGCTCCTCATCATGGAGATTGAGATTCTCACTGCATCTTATAGGAGACCTGTAAGTAACTTGTTCAGTCATGAGTCAAATACATTAGTTACTTAATCTACTGAACTTGTGGTGACAAAACTGCCCTATATGAATGTGAGACGGTAGATAATCAAACAAGTATGCAACATGTTAATCATATACAGAGCAACACCAATCAGTCCTAGATTTAGGATACGTATTCTCTGATGTTTTAGTAGTTCAGTTCAGTTTGTTGAGCCCCTGACCAGAGCAACAAGCACCAAAATTTGAAAGTGTATGTACTCGGCAAATTCCCCAATAATTCATACTAAAAATACAACCAACAATGTTAAACCATATATGGACAGTGGATATTGGTGTAGACAGTAAAGTTGGTAATGAAATTATCACACAGGGAATGAAAACATCAGGCTTTGGGTTCTCTCCCAGTACATGCCATATAGCTACAGAGCAACATACAAACTCCATATAAGCTCCAGACCTTTTCCATGAAGCATGATTCATTTTCTTATTTTGTTATTGACATTAACAGATTGGTTCTAATAGACCTACCAAAATCGAATTAGGAAATGTTCAAAATCACATAACAGGTATACTGATCGTTCTTCAAGAACATTGTTTAAGAAGCTTCCACAAACATATGCCTCTTATTTGTTTTCTCCATTCAAGTATAAGATTACAAAAATGAAAGCAATGGCAAATTTCAAGTAAACTTGGAAATAAAGTGGCGGTAAAAACGATTCAGTAATCATATGTTTATTTTTTAATGCCTGATTTTTCAAGACATCTGAAATGTATGCAGTGATAAATAACAAGGATCAATGCTACATATAGCTATAAGCAGCCTAATACCTTCCACACATAATCAGGCACCTACAAGTAATACAAAGCATATCTGGAGAACAGCTGTGCTATGTACAGAAATACATGTATAGATCACTTTAGCACATCATATATCCTTATATTTGTATCAAATCATGCAATAAATCTAGCATTCTTGGATGCTAGCAAATCATCAAGAACTCGTCAAACAACCAAGTAATTTAGGGCAGCAAGTAAAACAGAAGTATATCAGATATTTCGATGCACTAGTTCAGATCTTTGAACCAATAGTCAGTTAGATGTCTATATAAGCTAGCATGCCTAGATAAGCTAGCAGATACTATATGCACAATCACATACACATTTGTTAAATATGTACAACATGCTTACTTAAGCTATTTTATCAAGTACGGAAGCACCAGGTCAGCAATACAACTAGGAGAACATATCACATTTTCTATGATTTAAATACTGAAGCATAAAAAGAACCAGAAGATCTTACGACAGAAACCAATAGGTATAGAAGTGCAATAAGCCATATGAGTAATCAGATCAAGCTCATGACCATTTATAACCATAGAAACATGCAATCATACCAAAATCGAATACTAAAACAACAATTTGATCCAATTGGTCAATGACCCGATTAATAAGGTAGCTAATAGGCGGTAACTAGTAGCCAGGATTATCGTTAGTACAGAGATAGCACAAGCACCACAACAAGAACCTTATGCATAACACAAACAGCAACACTCGATCCACTAGATCATCACATCACCCTGTCATTCACTAGTAACACCAATTCTTCAGCTAACTACACATCATAGCAGTCACGATAATCGACATAAAGGTGAGTAATAGCTTGCAGATAACAAAGGTTGCAAGGGACCAACTAGAACAACACAACACTGTAATTTATACATGTACATCTGGTTTAACCTAACCATGACTAGATATCAAAATAGTTACGAAGAAGCTCATGAACTTGTTTTAGCATGCTTACGGAAGTACAAAAGTGATGGCACTAATTTTAAAGTTACTATGAATGTGAATTGTGTCTTCATCTATTGCGTGTTTCGTTATTGCATGATCAGGACGTAAATTTCAAAGTATTAACAACATATGCAGCTTAAGGAGTGAATATCATTCGCCTAACCTCGGGTCTGAGCTCTATCCTAGCAACCAACCACAACATGAGAAGGCACTAGGAACCCTAGCAGAAAATTTCAGATCGAAATAGTGGGAACCCCACTATCCAGTCCTTGATCTCCATGAACTTCATTAGATGAGAGGGAAAGGGGAGTAGCAGATCTGCACCAGGATGAAATGGAATAGCACCACTACCACCCAGACCAACCATTTCATCGGCTCGATGGCCGGTCACAGAAGGAGCTCACCTCGAGGAGTTGGAGTAGGCGCGTAGGAGGGGAGGTAGGTGAGGGAGTCATGCAGTCGTGCATCACTGTGGTTGTGGGGATGGCTAGATGTCCCGGAGACACAGGTTCCTTGCGGTGCTGAGGAAGGAGATGGAGCGAGCCAGGGCGTGGCGACGATGACGAATTGCGATGGCGGAGCTCAGCCGTTGTCGAAGAAGGGGGGCCTCCGTCGCGCCTAGCAGCGCAGCAGCCCCAATCATCTCCACCTCGCCCGCCCTGGGAAGCCAGTGCCACGCATCCGAACAAGCAGGGGCTGCGGCACGCCGCCGCCAGCGGCCAGCACGCTCTGCCCACACCTCGCGGCAGACCGCCGCGTCTCACCACCGTGCACAGGCACGGTCACCACAGGCAGCCGCACCGTGCCTCCCACCACACGCTGGCTCCCAGCTCCGCCGTAGACCACCTCGCCGCCACGCCATCTTGGCGCCACCACGCAACTCGCGACCCGCTGAAGCTCCACAGCTCCACGCGAAGAGGAGGCGCTGGGTGCGTCCACCATGCCCACCGTCAGAGCCGCCGACGGCGGCCAGAGTAGGGGGATTGGGGGAGGGTCTAGGGTTTGGGTGGTGGTGCTCACGCACGCGTGGGGCTGGCCGACTGGGATTTGGGGAATTTGGTGAACCGAGCTATGCCAAGTTAGGGTTAGGGTTCATGGTGGGGCTCGATTGAAGCACACAAGGACAAATCTAGTAGGAGGAATCGACGAAGATAGGCGAGGAGAGGCCAGAGCGGGTAGCGGCGGCGCCGGAGCCGGCCGGCAGCGGCCTGCGCCGTCGGTGGAGGCGGCGGCGATGTGAGGGGAACAAGAGATGAGAGTATGGGAGAGAGAGAGAGGAGGAGGAATTTTTTGAGCGGAGAGAGAGGAGGAAATGAGAGGGGAGTGGGGGTCGGGCCGATTTTGGTCAATGCTATGGCAGAAATATATGTATAAGAGCAGGTGCTCACTACAATATACAACAACTGATCGCTGGGAGAGTTGGTCTCTCCCGCTGTTGTGCAGCCTGTAGCTCCCAGGTTCGAGCCCTCCTCCGGCGCATGTGTTTTTCTGAATTTCTACATCTAAAACCGGTCAGACCGGGAGGGCGGTTTAGTGCGAACCAGCCGGTCCGACCGAGGTTTGGCCGGTTTTCTCCGGTTCAGCGGCGGGACTAGTCCAGTGTGCATAACCAACCAGTGGAGGCTCCGGCTTTTTCTGGTCGAACCGCCGGTCCGGTCGGTCATTAAAGTGCCACAAATAAATTGAGCTATTGGGGCAGGTCATTAAAGTGCCACCATAGGTAATGACCTATTGGGACACTTTAGAGAAGTGCCTCTATAAGCACTGACCTATTGGGGCACTTCTCTAAAGTGCCACTATAGGTAATGACCTATTGGGGCACTTTAGAGAAGTGCCTCTATAGGCAATGACTTATTGGGGCACTTCTCTAAAGTGCCACTATAGATTATACCTATAGAGGCATTTTAGTAAAGTGGCTCAAATTCTACATGAATTTAGGGCATTTTATTCAAAGTACCATTATAACTTATACCTATAGAGACAGTTTGGTAAAGTACCTCAAATTCTATATAAATTTGGGGCATTTCCTAATATCCCGACCGTGGCCTAGTGCATGCTGATTTTTTCGATGAAACAGCAGACAAGACTGATCCGCGGCCAGCTGATGCTGAAGAGTGAAGACCCGTCAATCTGTTATCGATGTTCCCCCAGTTGGTAGTAAGTAGTAACTGCCAACCCTGACTGAATTTTCACTCGTATATTGAGTGATCTTCCTGCGTCGGTTTTGATGGTGGCCATGTCGCTCTAACTCTGACGTACGTAGCTGCTCCGATCTCTTGCCTCTTATTTCTGATTTCCAGAGTGGTTTGGTTGCTAACTTAGTAACTAACTAGCTAGCTAAAAGGAACAAATCTTGTGTACCAAATGCGTCTTCCGCGATGATCGACGTCCAAACAGCAGACGTTGGTTTTTGTCTTTCCTGAAAGCAGATTGTAGTCTTAGCGGAATCTATCGAATGCAACGTGCAGCTCAACCACTTAGGTATGGCGTACCTAGATTACAGGGCTTGTGAAGAACCACAAATTATATATGTCGGGGCTAATCTGATCGAACAGAGAACTACTCGCTGTACTGTACCTCCTACTCGTCAATCCTGCGTCAGAAATCTAAGCGTTGCATTAGTTTTGGCATATATATTTGTCGTGTAAGCAAATCCTAGCTGACAGTACAGGATATCTTATGGTGCTAGAGTTATAGCTCTAGCAGAGTATTTTACTGTATTGTGTTGTTTTTCAGTTCCGGAGTACCTATTTTTTAATTACCCATCGTTCTAGGTTTAGTTGAAATCAAACTTTCTAATGTTTGACTAAGTATGTAGGAGAAACTTCAACATCTATAATACGAAATGCATATAATCTAACAATATATTTGATGATATTCTAATAGTAATGATTTTGTATTATACATGTTCATAATTTATCTTATATAAGAATATATATGGTCGACAATAATGGTTGTTTGGAAAAAAGAGGGGGTGGCTCTCTGACATGGCTCCTCCTCCTTCCCCTCCTCCCACCCCTCCCGGCGTCGCCGCCGTCTACGGCGCGCCGGCCCTCCTCCCCTCATCGCCCTGCCACCCCAGCCCACCACGGTCGTATCCAAACCCTAGGCTCGCGGGAGTACTTAGGGGAGAGGTTCCTGAGCAGAGGAGGTCTCGGAGGGCGTCGTGTGCGTGAGATCCGTCACCATGTGCGCTGATTAGGACTTCGCCGATCAGATCCCGCCGGAGTTTAGAGAGATTGAGTTGGCAGGCGGGATCAGGGATTTGAATCTCAAGGGCCCGCGGGTCAGACAGAAATCCCCGACCTCGCGTGGATGTGAGACAGCTGTCCAAATCCATGGCGGAGGCGTGTTGCGCAATCATGGCGGTGATACGGGCGCAAGGAATACGCTTCCGAATCCTTATCCGGGGTGAGGTTGTCCCGAGCAGAGTCAGAAGGTGCGAGGTGAGCTTCGTCCTCACGAGCACCCGCGATCTAGGGTTTCAGCCACAAAATCATCCCTCGTCTTTATTCAGAGGGAGCTATTCAAGAGTAAATCCTTCATGATGGAGGACTGCTTCCCTGTCGGTGGAGGTCGCCTGCCAGTTCCGAGGAATTTCAGCTTCTCAAGGGATTGGTGGCGCAAGGAAGCTGGTCGAGAGACATACGCAGCGATCCTGATGGCTGGCGCTGGTCGAGGTGAAGGGGGTAGGTATGGATCAAGCCGGGGTCGGTCTGTGAATCGTCCGGGGAGATCTGCCGCTCCGACTGTGACGGTGGCGACAGGTTCAGGTAACATGTGTCCTAGTGCTCCTTGACAGACGCATTCAGGACCGGTGTAGGGGCAGATGCAGCAGGGTGGGTTTGATCCAGGGCAGATGTTTCCGATGCTGCAGCAAGGGATGTATCCACAATATATGGGGCCGTGGCCGTCATTTTAGATGTACCGTTAGCAGATGATGCGAAATCCAATGATGCTTGCAGCTTCAACTCAGTATCGTCAGTCGCAGAACAGCCTACCAGCCATGCAACCGCCGGTTCTGAATGTGCCTCAGCAACAGACCCCTGCTAGCCAAACTAGTAGTACCAGTTCTCAGCAGAAGAAGTTCAAGAAGAAGGCTGGCCAACAGGGTAGCTCTACTACGAATTCTGAAGCAAAGCAGGGTAAAGTGGGGCAGGGGGAAGCTGCCAGCATTGACAAAGGAAAAACGCCTGCAGAGCTTGCTTATGGTCCTAAATACAAGGATGTAATCTGTTATAACTGTGGAGAGCCAGGACATTTGGTGGGGCTTTGCACTAAACATAAGTGTTGTTTTATCTGTGGAAAACCAGGCCATCACATGGATTCCTGTCCAGAATGGTATAAACCTATGCCTTCAGCTCAGTATTGGGGGAGAGCAAATACTAGTTTGGGTTTCTTCCATGTGGAGGTTGAAGGACCTGAGGCCTCAAGATGGTTAAACTTTGATAATGTAGGTGTGGTTACAGTCATGGAAGGAGAGACCAATGAACAAGAACTGGAACAAAACTTAGCTGAAATGTGGAAGCTGAACTGGTACTGGCAGATCAGGCAATTGGCTTCTAACAAGTACCTGGTCAGGCTCCCTCCTTCCAAGAAGATTAAGGACCTCATTGAGTACCCATCTATCAACCTGAAGAGGAAAGGAGTAAGCATTGCTTTTACTAAGTGGAATGGGGAAGCTGAACCATTTGCTGAACTAAAAGAGGTGTGGGTCAACATTGAAGGGCTCCCTGCTAAATGGTGCTCTTGGAAGACCATATGTCGTGTTGCATCTACACTGGGTGTTCCTGTGAATGTGGATTGGCACACCATTTTCAGAAGTTTCTACAGAATTGTCCGAGTTAAAATTTCTGTAAGGATAGGTTGTATGAGATTGAGCAGCTATTGTATCTGTTGTTCTTTATAGTAGATGAAGTGGAGGTGGATCTGGATGAGGATGATGGGGGAGATGAAGGAGATGACACAGTTGGCCGGAATGATGATGAAGAGCTTGGTGATGATTTTCAGGACCAGCTAAAGAAAAATAACACTGATGAGGGTCATATGGACACTAATGGCACTCATTTCTCTGCTCCCACTCCTACCTCTGGATCCAATAGAGGTGGAACTAGGAATGTCACTATTGGAGATGTTGATGTTCCAATCTCTGAAGCAAGACTTGAAGAAATTGTTAGAAATAAAATACAGGACACTCCTACACCACAAGCTGGTCTCTCTTTTGTGAGACATGATAGAGCCCATGCGGAGAACATCTCTAAAAACTTGCTGGTCCAGATGGCATACTCTGAAGATGGAATTTCTCAACAGGTTGTGGGGGTCCAAATGGAATACTACGTATGAATCCCTCAAGCAAATGAGGTGGAAATTGAAAACCGGTCGGTGAAGATGTAGATCTTGGCCTTCTCCTTCAATCCTCCAAAGATCAACGAGTTTGGGTGGAGGGATTGGGAGATCGAGTGATTTGAGCTTGCAACAATGGAGGTCAAAGATATTTTGAGAGATCTGTCCGTTGGAGAAGCAGAGCACCGGATATTCCGGTTCAAGTGACTACCGGATATTCCGATGCCTTCGGAAATCTCCGGCTGGAAATATCCGGTAACCTCCGGTACCTCCATGTTTGAGTCCTTTAGCAGAATTTCCTTGATCTTTTTCTCTGGACCGGATATTCCGGTCTCCACGAAATATTGATGACGGGATTGATGAGAGTGTTCTTCTCCCTCAACAACGCCAACAAGTACTCTTGATACCCTGAAAGGAAGATAATATATTAGGGATAGGTTGAGCCTTCAAGTGCAGAGTATGTAGAAGTGGTAGTTTTTCCCCAAGAAGGTGACTCGAGGGTTTAATATCGAACTCTCGGGGAATCAGTAGTGTGGGTTTTATCTTCTTGTCCTTCTCTAGATTTCTTGCAAACAAAATAGATTGCTTTGTGCCCTCAACCTCACCAAGTGGTTGTCAAGCACAAGGTGTGAGAATGATATTAAGATGATAATGAATGCAAAACAGTAAATAAATATGCAATGGTGGTAAATAAGTATGCAAGGATGATAGTAATGACGATGGATGGTATTTTTGGGGTTTTTATATGTGAATGCAAGAAGTAAAAGTGTTTTTGTATTTTCTGATTTTAAAATGGCTGAATGTAAAAGATGCTTAAAAGTGGTTGGAAAAATGTTTCTTATGATTAAAAATGGACCGGGGTTCATGGTTTCACACATGCACTCTCTCTTTAATATAGTGTGGCAAATGAGTAGACATAGATTTAACATATGAGATTGCAAACAAGGTTAATGACATGTTACTAATTATATGGGCATCACGTCCTAACATAGAGACCTTTTGATTATTAGTCTCACTTATACTCCACCAAGATGTGAACTAAATCATGCACCTTAGTAATTAAGATAACATCAGAGTATAGCTTTAAGATTAATGACATGAAGTGAAAATAAACACATGATGGATCTAGTCTTAGGTAGAGGCATGTCACTCCTCCTACCCTACAACATGGTATTTTGGTTTATCCCTAGTGAGGTAACAAAGTAAGGTGAACACCCAATGGATCATGATATTAAGTTGTCAGCTTATCACTTCACCACCCCCGTTACTCCAACTAATGCACACGTTCCCCCACACATGCTCTCATAAACATGCTTGATCATAACAAGGATACAAGAACGGGGTACATAATATGCATCTACTTTCATAACTGAAATATAACATTGCAATCTCAACATATATTAACTCATAGAAAGATCCACCACAATGGTAATACAACGGTGACCGTAATCATGTTCGGCAGCTCATACGGTGCTAATTAGTGAAGCTCAAGAGAGAGAGAGAGAGAGATACATATGCTACTGCCACAAACCCATAGTCCAGAGGTGGACTACTCCCTCTTCATCATGGAGACGGTGGAGATGTCGATGGAGAAGAAGGAGACCTCTCTAGCAGGGCTCCGCCGGAGTTTTCCCCCTCCAATCTGCAGCCTCCTGGTCTCTGTTTCTTGTTTCTCTCGTGTGGCGGCTCTCCCTTCGGAGAACGTCGGGGGACTCTTTATATAGGCATTTTTAGGTCACGAGGAAGCTTCTGGGCGAAGGATCGACGCAAACGGGGCCACGAGGGCCAATTGGGATAGGCCCACGCGGCTATAGTACCTGGCAGTGTGGGACCCCCCCCTTTTGGTCTTCCGGCCTCCGTTCGTTGACTTCTTTCGCTCCTAAATCTTCTCCTTCGAAAATAATGACCCCCGTAAATTTATAGCTCATTATGACGTCGTTAAGGTCCTGAAACAAATAAGGAAAGAAATAGGGGTTTTCTGCCTGCGCAGGATTAATTCCATAAAAGTGGGATATCATCATAAATTACCAAAAATCATTAAATAACAGTAATATACCCCTTATATGATGCAAATATGATTGGAATATGACTATTATAGTGCAAAGTTCATGTATGCATTTTAGATGCATCAAATATCCGGTTGCAAATCTCCGGTGACCTCTAGTACGTTTCATTTTTGGTCCTTAGCAGATTTTCTCGAGAGATCTTCAGGACCGAATAATCCGGTAGCCACCAAATATCCGGTTGCCTACATCATGTTTCAGTTCTCTTCTTCTTTATTTTTGGTGTTGATGCACATATGTTTTATACATCTAAAACCTGGAACACTTGATACTAGATTAATATATCACTAGTGTTGTTAACTGTAATGCCCCGGGGTTTTTACCCAAATTAGAATTTGCTTGTTATTTTATTTTTGCATCATCATGACATCAGCATCATCGCATCGCATGTTTTTGGCAACAAAACCTAATTTTTATTAAACCCTATTTTATTTTTCTAAAATTGTCTGAAAATATTTAACCGAGACAGTCGTCTCCATTTTCAAAAAATATTTGCCAAAATTGTTTTGCAAAAGAAAAATAAAAATTTGAGAAATGCGAGAGAGTAGCCCAAACCGGCCCAAACCCACCTAACCCCAAACCCTAGGGTTTCCCTAGTTTCCCTTGGCAGTTTTCCTTTCCCACCCCCTGCCTCTTGCAGCCACGCTCCCTCCTTTTCTTCTTTTCACTATCTGATCCTCCCACCTTGCAAGTAGGTCCTTTCCCTTTTCTTTTGGTCCCTGGACCATATCTTTCCCCTCTCTTTTTCTCTCATCCTCACCCGCACCTCCCTCCTTCTCTCTCCCGGCCGACACCCTTCCTCACACCACGCCGCCTCTGCCCCTCTCCCTCTCCCCTCGCGCGCGCTGTGGCCTGCGCCCGCGTCCTTGCCGAGCCCACCTGCTCCTCCGTCGACCTCCCGTGGCCGCGCCCCGGCATCCTCCCGCTCTGGCCGCTCCCCTGCCGGCCTCGCTCCTCCACCCGTCCACGTGCCTCCCTCGACTCCGGCCGGCTCTCCTCGCCGTCCCCTACAGCTCGGGCGTTGCCTCCGTCCGCCGGTCCTCTGCTCCAGAATTTCGCCGCCGACCTCCTCTCACAATGGCCGCCGGTTCAGCTCCTCCTGGCTCTCCCGTGCGTAAGCTCTTTCCCCGTCCCTGCTCCTGGTTGCCCGGCTCGTGCCCGTGCGTGGCTGCTGCCCCGGGTCGTTCCCCGTCTCCGTTTGTGTCCGTGCTCTGCCTCCGTTGCCGTGGTGGCCTCCTGCCCGAGCTGCTGCACGTCTCTGTGCTGCTCTCCGGTGCGGCCGTTCCCGGCGTTTCCCGCTTCACCGACGGCCGTTCCCGACGTGTCCCCGCTCCCCGTGTTGTGTCAGTGCTGTTGTCGTTGCCGTCTCCGTGCACATCCCCGTCGGGAAGCTGAAGACCCGAAGCCGTGCCCGTTGCCTGCGTGTTATGCCTCCGTGCCGTGTTTCCCCGGTACCCGAGTCCTTCGTGTACGTGACCTGCCCGTGTTCCCGACGCCGTGAAGTCCGATCCCCGTCGCCGTGAATGTCCAAAGACCGGAGCCGCCTAGAACTTCCACTACTTTGTGAACCCGAGTTCTCCGACCCGATGACCGAAGAAGGATCTGCCAAGATCTTCCCCGACACCGGAAATGCAACAAGTTCTGCGTGTTCATTTGTGCCGGCCGCCTTCGTGCGCGTCCGTGAAGACCGAACTCCGACCACCGTGAACCCCGTCGCCCCCGAGGACCGGAACGCCAAGGTCCGCCACGACGACGACCCGAGTACGTCTACTTCCACGACGTCGACTACGTCGACTACTTCGACTCCGGACGAACGACTACAACGACTACTTCGGCTACTTCGACGACTTCGACTACTTCCTCTTCGAATCCGAAGATCCCCGAATCCGATGTGTGACCCCAACCCTAAACCCTTATATAACCTATATGCGTATCTTATAAAATTATGCATCATTAATTAACATCGCACCTTTATCCATTTAGTCGAATTAAATCAATTTAATTATGGGGTTTGTTCGGTGCATCTATATTGTGCACCGATCCCATTTAAAATGATTTGCCATGTGTTAGGGATAAAATTGAATCACAATTAATTTGTCATGCATCATGTCATCAACATGCCGCTTCTTTTGTCGTAGTAGTAAAATGCATCTTTTGCGCTTCCAGTGTTTGTGGCTTCTTCGGGAATAGGACATTGAGTTGATGTGAGCAACGACAGGTTCTGCTACCTCTACCGGATTGCAGGCAAGTGATACTCACTTGCTATCTTTGCTTGTTTTCTGTCTCTTACACCTCCTATCTGTTGTTCCTTGCTAGCCTTATATTGCGATGCTTGTGTCTCGATCCTATTTTGCATGTTTACCTTGCAGCCATGATAGGCCCCACCCCACATCCTATTGCCATGTTGCTTGTTTACCTTGTTGGCCCTGCGAGTCATAGTGCATGCTTAGGTTTGTTTTGCTCGAGTCATGTTCTAGTCTTGTTATAATTTGATAGTTGGGTTAATTCACATGATAATCTATAATGTTTGGCGATGGGAATATTTAATAAAGATAAGGCACTGGTGGAAGGCCAATCGTGGTGATTTGTTCTGCTAGTGTCGCCTAGGACCCGAGTTCTTGTCCTCTGATCCAAGACTGAGCGCACTACCCACATGTGGGAGGAAATGGGACTCCCCTCGACCTAGTACCGGATCTGCAGCCTCGTCCAGGGCGCCACAACTTAGTTCGGGTGTTTCCATTTGCGCGGCGCTTTAATTTTGTGATGCAGGTACGGATGGGACGCCTATGGGACTTATACGATGATGGTTACTTACGGTAGGGCTTGCGGCACGTGGCGTTTATCGCATGTGGAAGGAGGGGAAATCGTATGAGTGTTCCCTCCCGACACCGTCCTCACATCGGCTAAGTCCACCTCGAAGCTTCGGTCGGACTTTCAAGGTGGGTTAGACTAAGCTAGGTGGTTCCCTGGACTTGTGTGGTAGTGAAGGAAAGTGTAGCGTCGGACACCCTGCCAGCATAACCCGGAAGTGTGCTAATTGCATGGCAACAAGGGCTGAAGTGCGTGTGGTTACATTTGTGCACCCCTGCAGGGTTAAATCTTTTCGAAAAGCAGTGTCCGCGGTTATGGACGACTTGGTGATGATGCTGGCTAACAAGATCATAGATAACCTACACCCGATAATAATAACTTGACTAGTCAGATAGATTAATTGAATAATAACCTATAAAATTGCCAACTGTGTGAGTGCCTTTGGGCTTGTTGCTCGTGGTTAACCGGGCTGGTAAGGAATTGGCTGGGTATGTTTGGTGTTAGTATAGGTGGTTACCTATTCGCTCTCTTATCTTGTCTCTGTTAGACGAAAGTTTGTAGCGTGTCTCTATAAGTTGTTAGTGCTGCTTGCCGCCGCCTCAATCGCTAACCCTCTTTCCCCGGAATTCCAGCTTTGATATCTTGTGAGTATTACTTGCCAGTACTTCTACTAGTACTGACCCCTTCGGGGCTGCTATTCCAATGCAGCCAACAGGTTTGAAGTCTGACGATGTTAGCTTGGGAATCCCTCCGGCTAGGCTTGGCCTGGGCAGGGATATGGTGCCTTTGCTTATCTTCAGGACTCTTAGTACAATTTGTATCTTGTCCGTAGCCGGACGCTACCCGCTTCCGTTGTTATTTGGATCTTTGTATTGTATCTTTTGTTCTTGACTCTGTGAATTGTTGTTGTATATATGTTCTTTTGTGGGTTCCGTCGAGAACTATTGTAATGTTATCACAATTCCACCCGTATAACGTGTGTGTTGCGACGTGCACGTTATGCCTGGTGGGCGTCCTAGGATCGTTATTATGCGGATTTTGGCGGAAATCGCTAAGTCTGCATAGTGCCGATCCGGGGGCGTTACAAAGTGGTATCAGAGCTCTGGTTTTTCGATACCCCCGCGGGTCCAGTCAGCCTATAGGATACCCTAGCCAATGGTCGTTGTTTGTACAGTGTCCAAATTATTTTACTAAACATATTTTGAAAAGATCTTAATAGGATTCTTGTTTACTCCTTACCTTTATTCTTTTTCCTTCTTACCTTATATTATTTAAATCTTCTTTCTTATCTATCTTCTAAGTCGTAGCATCTTCGTGGGTGGACGATCTCTGCCTTCTATCCTAATAGGTTCGATCTATGGAAGGATCTCAACGGAATAACATCGCCATCGATGTGAGCAAGAATCCCTTGTTAGTGGTGTCGAGAAGATCAAGATGGAGCGAGAAGATTCGATACTATACCCTCCTCTTTTTCCCCCTGACGATAGCGTGGATCTCGGGGCGAGTTCCCTTGTTAGTGGTGTCAGTTGTAATGCCCCGGGGTTTTTCCCCAAATTAGAATTTGCTTGTTATTTTATTTTTGCATCATCATGACATCAGCATCATCGCATCGCATGTTTTTGGCAACAAAAACTAATTTTTATTAAACCCTATTTTATTTTTCTAAAATTGTTGGAAAATATTTAACCGAGATAGTCGTCTCCGTTTTCAAAAATTATTTGCCAAAATTGTTTTGCAAAAGAAAAATAAAAATTTGAGAAATGCGAGAGAGTAGCCCAAACCGGCCCAAACCCACCTAACCCCAAACCCTAGGGTTTCCCTAGTTTCCCTTGGCAGTTTCCTTTCCCACCCCTTGCCTCTTGCAGCCACCCTCCCTCCTTTTCTTCTTTTCATTATCTGATCCTCCCACCTTGCAAGTAGGTCGTTTCCCTTTTCTTTTGGTCCCTATACCATATCTTTCCCCTCTCGTTTTCTCTCATCCTCACCCGCACCTCCCTCCTTCTCTCTCCCGGCCGGCGCCCTTCCTCACCCCGCGCCGCTTCTGCCCCTCTCCCTCTCCCCTCGTGCGCGCCGTGGCCCGCGCCCGCGTCCTTGCCGAGCCCATCTGCTCCTCCGTCGACCTCCCGTGGCCGCGCCCCGGCATCCTCCCGCTCCGACCGCTCCCCTGCCGGCCTCGCTCCTCCACCCGTCCACGCGCCTCCCTCGACTCCGGCCGGCTCTCCTCGCCATCCCCTACAGCTCGGGCGTTGCCTCCCTCCGCCGGTCCTCTGCTCCAGAATGTCGCCGCCGACCTCCTCTCGCAATGGCCGCCGGTTCAGCTCCTCCTGGCTCTCCCGTGCGGGAGCTCTTTCCCCATCCCTGCTCCTGGTCGCCCGGCTCGTGCCCATGCGTGGCTGCTTCCCCGGATCGTTCCCCGTCTCCGTTTGTGTCCGTGCTCCGCCTCCGTTGCCGTGGTGGCCTCCTGCCCGAGCTGTTGCACGTCTCCATGCTGCTCTCCGGTGCGCCCGTTCTCGGCGTTTCCCGCTTCCCCGACGGCCGTTCCCGACGTGTCCCCGCTCCCCGTGTTGTGTCAGTGCTGCTGTCGTTGCCGTCTCCGTGCACATCCCCGTCGGGAAGCTGAAGACCCGAAGCCGTGCCCGTTGCCTGCGTGTTATGCCTCCGTGCCGTGTTTCCCCGGTACCCGAGTCCTTCGTGTCCGTGACCTGCCCGTGTTCCCGACGCCGTGAAGCCCGATCCCCGTCGCCGTGAATGTCCAAAGACCGGAGCCGCCTAGAACTTCCACTACTTCGTGAACCCGAGTTCTCCGACCCGATGACCGAAGACGGATCTGCCAAGATCTTCCCCGACACAGGAAATGTAACAAGTTCTGCGTGTTCATTTGTGCCGGCCGCCTTTGTGCACGTCCGTAAAGACCGAACTCTGACCACCGTGAACCCCGTCGCCCCCGAAGCCCGGAACGCCAAGGTCTGCCACGACGACGACCCGAGTACGACTACCTCCACGACGTCGACTACCTCGACTACTTCGACTCCGGACGAACGACTACAACGACTACTTCGGCTACTTTGATGACTTCGACTACCTCCTCTTCGAATCCGAAGATCCCCGGAGACGATGTGTGACCCCAACCCTAAACCCTACCTATATGCGTATCTTATAAAATCATGCATCATTAATTAACATTGCACCTTTATCCATTTAGTCGAATTAAATCAATTTAATTATGGGGTTTGTCCGGTGCATCTATAATGTGCACCGATCCCATTTAAAATGATTTGCCATGTGTTAGGGATAAAATTGAATCACCAATAATTTGTCATGCATCATTTCATCAACATGCCACTTCTTTTGTCGTAGTAGTAAAATGCATCTTTTGCGCTTCCAGTGTTTGTGGCTTCTTCGGGAATAGGATGTTGAGTTGATGTGAGCAACGACAGGTTCTGCTAAGTCTACCGGATTGCAGGCAAGTGATACTCAATTGCTATCTTTGCTCGTTTTCTATCTCTTACACCTTCTATCTTTTGTTCCTTGCTAGCCTTATATTGCGATGCTTGTGTCTCGATCCTATTTTGCATGTTTACCTTGCAGCCATGATATGCCCCACCCCATATCCTATTGCCCTGTTGCTTGTTTACCTTGTTGGCCCTGTGAGTCGTAGTGCATGCTTAGGTTTGTTTTGCTCGAGTCATGTTCTAGTCTTGTTATAATTTGATAGTTGGGTTAAATTCACATGATAATCTATAATGTTTGGCGATGGGAATATATTAATAAAGATAAGGCACCGGCGGAAGGCCAATCGTGGTGATTTGTTCTGCTAGTGTCGCCTAGGACCCGAGTTCTTGTCCTCTGATCCAAGACTGAGCGCACTACCCACATGTGGGAGGAAATGTGACTCCCCTCGACCTAGTACCGGATCTGCAGCCTCGTCCAGGGCGCCACAACTTAGTTCGGGTGTTTCCATTTGCGCGGCGCTTTAATTTTTGTGATGTAGGTACGGATGGGACGCCTCCAGGACTTATACGATGATGGTTACTTACGGTAGGGCTTGCGGCACGTGGATTTTATCGCATGTGGAAGGAGGGGCAATCGTATGAGTGTTCCCTCCCGACACCATCCTCGCATCGGCTAAGTCCACCTCGGAGCTTCGGCCGGACTTTCAAGGTAGGTCAGACTTAGCTAGGTGGTTCCCTGGACTTGTGTGGTAGTGAAGGAAAGTGTAGCGTCGGACACCCTACCAGCATACCCCGGAAGTGTGCTAATTGCATGGCAACAAGGGCTGAAGTGCGTATGGATACATTTGTGCACCCCTGCAGGGTCAAATATTTTTGAAAAGCCGTGTCCGCGGTTATGGACGACTTGGTGATGATGCTGGCTAACAAGATCATAGATAACCTACACCCGATAATAATAACTTGACTAGTAAGATAGATTAATTGAATAATAACCTATAAAATTGCCAACTGTGTGAGTGCCTTTGGGCTTGCTGCTCGTGGTTAACCGGGCTGGTAAGGAATTGGCTGGGTATGTTTGGTGTTAGTATAGGTGGTTACCTATGCGCTCTCTTATCTTGTCTCTGTTAGACGAAAGTTTGTAGCATGTCTCTATAAGTTGTTAGTGCTGCTTGCCGCCGCCTCAATCGCTAACCCTCTTTCCCCGGAATTCCAGCTTTGATATCTTATGAGTATTACTTGCTAATACTTATACTAGTACTGACCCCTTCGGGCTGCTATTCCAATGCAGCCAACAGGTTTGAAGTGTGACGACGTTAGCTTGGGAATCCCTCCAGCTAGGCTTGGCCTGGGCAGGGATATGGTGCCTTTGCTTATCTTCAGGACTCTTAGTCCAATTTGTATCTTGTCCGTAGCCGGACACTACCTGCTTCCGTTGTTATTTGGATCTTTGTATTGTATCTTTTGTTCTAGACTCTGTGAGTCGTTGTTGTATATATGTTCTTTTGTGGGTTCCGTCGAGAACTATTGTAATGTTATCACAATTCCACCTGCATAACGTGTGTGTTGCGATGTGCACTTGATGCCTGGTGGGCGTCCAAGGATCGTTATTATGCGGATTTTGGCGGAAATCGCTAAGTCTGCATAGTGCCGATCCGGGGGCATTACATTAACTAACACACAAAACACAAGGGATCAGAACATGTTCTTTCATATGTGTCTGTTAGTTTCCTGCATTAAAAGGCACCTTGATGAGGATAAGTTATGGAAAAAAATCATTAACCACAAGTATGAGGTTAATGATCCAAATCTTTTCTATTCTTCCATTAATGGGGTTTCTCCCTTTTGGAAAGGTGTTATCTGGGAAGCTAAAGCGGCAAAAATGGGATATCAATGAAAAGTAGGTGATGGTAGGAAAATAAAATTTTGGGAGGACCAATGGTTTGGTGACTCTAGTCTGGCAATATTGGGACTTGTACATGATTGTTAATGAGAAACTTCTACCATTACCGAGGTTTGGGATGGTGACCAACTTAAGGTTACCTTTAGAAGGGGTTTCTCTGAGAATTTGCTCACTAAGTGGTATGAGGCTGTACAAATTGCTCAATCTATCCAATTTAGTGCAGAGGAAGATGCTCTTTTAAGGAAGCTGGAACCAAATGGGGTGTATTCAGTCAAGTCCTTGTATGTTGTAGTAAATTTAAAAGGGGTCTTGCATGTACATGTCCATGGGGTGTGAAAAATTACAGTCCCATCCAAGATACATTTCTTCCTTTGGCTCCTAGCTCATAACAAGCTACTAACCAGAGATAACCTGAGTAAAAGGCAAAAATTAGACGATGTCAGTTGCCTTTTCTGTTCTGAACCAAAGTCTTGCAATCATACTTTCTTTGAGTGTGTTGTTGCTAAGGTGGTTTGGGAAGGAATATGCTATAACTCTGATAAAATGTCTTTACCTCTTTCTTTTACTGTTGTTGCTTCTCTCTGGATTAGTGAAAGCAAACCTAGTGTTGAAAACACCCTACATGCAGTTGTCTTGTGGTCACACTAGCTTATCAGAAATGACATGCATTTTAATAAAACTCCTTGGCCTGGTGTACAGGTGATATAGAGAAAGATGGCTTGTTTGCTCTCCCAGTGGCAGGTGCTGTTCTCAGGAGCTGCAAAAGAAACACTCGCCAATATGATTGGGAGGCTGGATCATTTGGCGAGGGCGCCGCCACTTCTGCTGTGGCCGGATCCTGGTTGAACTTGAAGAAGCTTACTGGGGTGGACCTGGAAGTCTCCCCTGGTACCCAATATGATGTGAATGCTGAAGACAAAGCATGGAAAGTGACCACGCCGGAACTGGCCTTGCGTCTAGCTGAAAATGCACTTGAGCTCGTGGAGGAGGGGCACTGGCTGAAAGTTGTCCCCAAGAACTGAAAATGTGCTCTTTGGTGCTTTCTTGTGTCTGGCTCTAGTCGTTGTTGTTGGTCCATGTTTAAAATCTGGTTTAGCTTAAAACCTTGTCTGTAGAAGGTAGCTGGAAAACCTTTTTGTTTGAGAGAGTATGTTCTCTCTTAAAATTCCTGGGGCGACAAATTTAGTCGTTCCCCGTGTGTTGTAAACTCTGTGTTGTAGACCTGTGGCTTCCTTTTATATAAAAGTGGAGCTGGGGCGAGGCCCTTTCCCTCTAAAAAATATATATGGTCAAACTTGACAGAGTATGATTTGAACTAAAGCCTCCTCGAAATAGGCTTTCGCCCTGCTTTATAAATAAAGCAACAACCACATACAACCATCGATACAAACCCAACGCCACACATGCTGGGGTAGCAGCACACACACCTCCAAAGAAAAGAAAAGAACAAATAAAATGAACACATAGGCAGATCAACTAAACTACGATGACCCGCTACCATTGCGCCCTCCGAAGATGTACCACCACGCCCCTAGCGCCGAACCGTTGAGTACCAATAGCACCTTCTAGAAGGAGAGCACCCGCTGCTGCCCGGACCAGCATGCTGGTCCTAGGGTTTCCCCCGGCACACAGGGATGCGGATGGAGGGTAGCCACGACGCCTTCCAGAAAGGGAAGATGCCACCCACAGGCGATACCGCGTCGGTGCCGGCCAAGCCAACAAGGATTTCTCCCGAAAAAACCCTGTCTGCAATCCCGAACGATCCATAGCACAGGAGCCTGCGAGAGCGAGGTCTCGCCACCATCAGACACACCGCCCACCAGCATGCACCACCACAGACACGAAGCCACCATCGTCGTCTCACCTGAAGCTAGCTTCACGAGGTCTGCACGATGGATGCGAGGAGTAACTTGAGCCGGGGTTAGCAGTACCGTGGCTGCGCGGGAGGGAACTACCTCCACCGCCGGGGCGATAGTCGACCGGACGCGACCGGATTTGAACTAAAGCCAGAACGCATGGTATCTAAAATCGGAGGGAGTATTGCTTTAGTTAGCCCTTAAACTACCAGGAAACATATGTTCTTTATTTTACAACCTCATTAGTCGGATGGCAGAGAACAAAATGACTAGTAAACCATAGTCCACTCTTAATTAACATACCTCATCAAAACTTCAATTCAAATCCAGAAAAAATTACGAAAAAACCAATGGGAATTAATAAAAAGCTACAGTTATTTCGCTAAAAGAAAATCCAAGTAAAATTTATTAAATTCATATTGTTTCTGTCGCTATGGTCACCTTGGGACCAAGATGGAGTTGGGAGAGCATTATTCCACATTCGACACCACCTCTACCATCGAGACTCCGCTTCCAAAGACAAACAAATGTAACATGGAGAGACCAAAACTAAGATCCATGTGAACACACACCTTCTAGTTTAAAAAGGTCGCCAGATACGAGAGGAATTGAGGTAGATGAAGTTGGAGGATGCTACGCATGGCTAATAGAGTGCTCGAGAACACACTGTCCATCTAGGTGGCTCTTTTATGGAACATAACTATTTGTTGACTATTAATAAGCATAATAGGTACAATAGTTTTTCATGTGACTTCAAGATGCAAAAATGACGGGTACCAATTAAGGGTAAAACACTCTTAGCAACATTATGGGCACGTACATTTGATGATCTCTTATCATGGATGACCAACATAGTATCAAAGTTTTGCCATTGACCCTCAATCTCATGTAGCATAAAGCTATATATGCTCCTGCTTGTCTCCAATATACCGCCACAACCTCTAAGAAATTCGAGGGTATAGCAAAGTAATGCATTCCCCATGTCAGCGGCGAGGTATAGTTCTTCATGTCATGCTAGAGACTCCAAGCTCGTCAGATCGACAATATCATCAAACACCATTGCAGATGACCAAGGAGCATACGGTGTCCATATTGATAGATTGCGTAGTTGTCCCCTTCTATGATGACTTGGTGACTACTCATCATCATATATTTTGACATGGCTAGCCAGAAAATACATCTTGTGAGATGCTCAACTTGGGGCTAACTGCTTTGATTGATTAACAAGAGTAGTCGTCATCTTAGCTCGAAAGTATATCTGGACACAAAGTCCCACGGACAAAGAACTCTAGAGATCTGCTCATAAGTGGCTTTGCATGGAGCTGGATGTAACACCCCGACCCCAGAACTATACAGTGAAGCTTTGTGCAACCGGTCATGCTACACAATTGAAGGTTACTGGGTTTACCAATCCCAGGCCAAAACCTTTGGCAGGTGTGCTAGGAATGGATCATCAGCACACAACACCTCGATCATGCCATAAGCTCATACATAGCTATCATGTATAGTTAAGATATCAAGACTTGTGGAACAACTGGCACATCACAGACTCTACGACACAGAGATTCATATAGCAACTCATATATGAGGAAGATACAAATATTACACACAAAGGGATCACAGATCCAACAATTCATCAAGCGGAAGCGAAGTAGCATTGTCTAATACAACAAGATCCAAATACATGGCCTAAGAGGCCTACAAATAAACGAATCCCAGCCAGCTTGTTCCACGGTCCCAAGCTGCCACCTGGGAACCCCGGACTACTAGTCGACGTCCACGAAGAAACCACCTAGCTGCTTGGTGTCGTCATCCTCTGAAATACAAATATAAAGGCAGCAAAGAGAGAATGAGTACGATGTACTCGCAAGTTTTGTAGGGCGATATAGGCCCAATGCTGACGGAGGCTCTAAAGCTGTATGTAGCTAATTTTCATAAAGCTAGATTTTCTTTGCAAAAGATTTAAAGGACCCATGGCATCGACTACTCAGAATATTTTCTGAAAAAGGGATAAGAGAGTAAACTTTTCATCTTCGGTTCTCGTCGAACCAACTTGTAGCCAAACCACTCATCTCCACCAAAGGCACTCCCTCGAATCACCCTCGAGGAAATGAACCTTTTTAACACACGTTGTATTGCAACCTTTAGCTGCCAAATTAATTAATTAGGGTTAAGGTTCTCTATGATCTCGTAATCCGTTCCCAAGGCATCCATAACCGTGGACACGGCTTTTCGAAAAGATTTACCCTGCAGGGGTGTACTAATTTACCCATTGGTACCGTCCGGCTCACCTGATTGGCCCTCTTCCGGGGAAGGCCGGCGAGCGAGCGCGGTTAAACCTTTACCTCGCGTGAGACTATCCAAGTGTCATTAGTGGCGACAAGGAAAGTTTACCCAGCCTATTTCAGCCCCTGCCCCCATCGCCACATCCTAAACACAAATCCTCCGCAACATTTTCTTTTCCACTCACACGCAAATGGAAAACCGAACTAGAGGACCCTTGGATACGCCCGCACAAGTTATTCAGTTAGTAAGGCGCCCATACACCCACCAATGGCAGCACGCTCAAACCTTGGTTCTAGAGACAAGAACTCGCACTTAGGGGCAAGGGTGAGGCAAAACACCATCCCCGATGGCAACTCACCCAAGCCTTTTAAGCAAATTAATTAAGTACCACAACAACCACCATGTCCGAACATTCCATCATCATTCATCAATATGGAATTTAATCAACGGACATAAATAGAAAAACGACTAAGCATGGCTAAGCATAGCTAAGCATATAACAACAAATATAATTTTGTATCCGGCCAACACATCATACCTAGGGTTCATAGGAGGGGAAACATGTACTGGTTCGGGGAAAAACATGCATTCATAGGATACTCTAGATCTTGATCAAAAGTGGCATTGGAATCGCATGCAATATTATGGTGGATAAAATAAGTTTATAAAACAATCGGATTCTAGATGCCAAGAAGGTTATGTTATCTCTTGCCTTGCTGCCGGGGCGTGTAGTACGGCTCGACGGGTTAGATAGGGGAACCCTCGACTCCGGAATCTATCGATACCCAAAAGAATAGAAGAACAAAATAAATCACACGAACACAAGGTGCAATGCTCAATCACATGATGACATGTCAAATTGATGCAAAGATACCATCATTTAATTTAGATAGCAATATTAAATGGAGTGCCAAATAATTAAAGCAATTATTTGGAAACAACCCCATATTTAACTTAGTGACCACATTGCTTATAATTTATTACATTACTAAGAAGTGGATCAAATATGCTTGAACATGACATGAGCAAATAGTTTTTGTTATTCCGACCATTTTGGTACCTCATTTGTGAATTTCCAATTATCGAAGATTAAATAGCGAATTAAATAATTAATTGAATTTAATTCTTTTAATCAATTAAAGAATAACATCAAATAAATATTTGTGATCATGATTTGATAAAAGCATGATTGGATAGCATTTGAAGTGTTGATCACATTGATATTTTATTCATAATTTTTTGTTAAATAAGTATCGAATTATGATTTTTCCAAATTAGGTATTATTTATACCATTTTAGGAATCCTTAGCTAAACAAAAAGAATATAATTTCAAAATAAAGTTACAAGGATTCTAACAAGTAGAGTTTGTTTTTCTGAACATTTTGAAATTTGATTTGTCGAATTTGAAGCATTATTCAAATAGTTATGGTTTCTTTTATTTAATTTTATTTCCAAAAAGGAAATCTTAAAAAGGCAGACGGGCCGGCCTCCGAGCCGGCCAGGCCGGGCTCAAGGCCGGGGGGCAGCCTGAAGAGGCCGGCCTTTGGCCAGCCCAGGCTGGGTTGCGAGGCCGGGGGTGTGGCCGAAGCGGCCGGCCCACAGCCGGCCCAGGCCGAGAGCGAGGCCGGGCTCCTGCCCGAGCCAACCGGCCTCGTGGCCGGTCAGGCCGGAGCCCAGGCCGGGCGTGCGGTGATGCGGCGGTGGCCGCCGGCGGTCGACAGCGAGAGATGTAGAGGGGAAAAGGGAGTAGGCCAAATCGGAGGGGGGGAGCTCACCCTGGCGGTTGGTGCTCACGACGGAGCAAGGGATGGCCGAGATCGACGACGAGGAGCTCGGCGAAGAGGAGAAGAGCGGCGGCCAGAGGCGGGGAGAACCGGGTCGGAGGCGACGTTCTTGGCGACGCCGCGACGATCCCTTTGGGCGTGGAGGTAGAGGACGTCGACGCGGAGCTCGTGGTGCTGCTCGATTTGCTCGGGGCGACTCCAGACGACGGCACGGTGCGCGGCGGCGGCAACGGAGGAGGTCGGGAGAGAGGGAGCAGGTGGAGGGGGGACGGTGAGGGAGCAGGTGGGCGTCCAGGCGTCGTGGGGGTCCTCTTACCCTCCAGGGCCACGGAGGCACGCGTGCAAGGGGGCACAGCAGCGTGCGGGCAGCTCGGCCACGGTGGCATGGCGCGGGACCATGGCTACAGGAGCAAGAAGAAGAGAAGAAAAGCAAAAGACCCTGGCTCCATTTTCTTTATTTGCAAAAAGGTCCAGTGACTCTTTTAGGGATTTAATTAGGGCACCTAAATACTTTTATAAAATCTACAAAAATTCATGTGGGCTCCACTTGACCCTTAGAAGCTTCTCAAAAAGTTTGGCTTCAAAATAAAATGTTTAGAATCAGAATTGTTCATAGTGTTGCATTATGATCATTTTGATAAATTATAAACATGTATTTAATTGAAGCACTTAATTATGTCCAAAAATAATGAAATTATTCATGGAGGCTCCTAGTATGAAAATGAAGCTCCCCATGATTTTAGTTTGAATTTTTGGAAAGGTTTAGCTTGCTTTCAAAATAGGAATTGAATTGGACCAATTTTGGATCCTCAAATTCATTTCATATTTGGCAATATTTGGAAATTGAGAAATGGCTATAAAAAGTAAACTTGGAACTTCCTAAACAATTTGGAAGTCCAAGAACATTTGGTTGATCAGTTGAGCAAAAGTATTTGGTTTGGATGCTTGGGAAGTTTGCCTCCCCATTGCAAATGTGTTTGCATATGTTGATTGTTAGAAGTAGCAAGTTTCACATGCATGCCATGATGCAAACAAGAATGCAAAAGTGGAAAAAATTTAGGTATTTTTCATTACATAGCTGGGGCTGTTACAATTCTACCCCCCTTACAGGAATCTCGTCCCGAGATTCTAGGCTTGAGTGAAGAAGGTGGGGTATTCCTGACGAAGGCTAGTTTCTCGCTCCCATGTGGCTTCTTCCTCGGAATGGTTAGACCATTGGATTTTGAGGAACTTGATAGTCTTGTTGCGGGTTTTCCTCTCCGCTTCATCAAAGATGCGGATAAGATGCTCGCGATAGGTAAAATCCTCCTGCACGGATTGGATCCTTGAAGCAACGACGGAGTTGGGAGACATGGAATACATCGTGAACATCCGGGAAGTTGGAGGGTAGCTCGAGTTGATATGAGAGATCTCCTCGCTTGGCTAGGATGGTGAAAGGGCCAACATAGCGAGGTGCCAATTTGCCCTTGATTCCGAAACGACGAACGCCTCGGAGTGGAGAGACTCGAAGATAGCCTTTGTCACCAATTTCATAGTGGACCTCTTGATGGTGCTTGTCATAGTAGCTTTTCTGCCGGGATTGAGCAGCCTTGAGATTATCCCGAATAACACGGACTTTCTCCTCGGCCTCATTGATCACATCAGGACCGAAGAGTGGCCTCTCTCCGGTTTCAGACCAATTTAGAGGAGTCCTACATTTCCGTCCATAAAGAACCTCAAAGGGAGCCATTTGCAAACTGGCTTGGTAGCTGTTGTTGTAGGAGAACTCGGCGAGAGGGAGGTATTTTTCCCAACCCTTGCCGAAGGAGATAACACAAGCCCGAAGCATGTCCTCAAGAACTTGGTTCACTCTTTCAGTTTGATCGTCAGTTTGAGGATGATAGGCTGTGCTGAGATTGAGACGGGTTCCCATAGCTCTATGGAAACTCTGCCAGAACCTGGATACGAATAGGCTCCCACGGTCTGAGATAATCCTCAATGGAACACCATGGAGAGGGAAAATGCGAGCAACATACAACTCAGCCAATTGCTTTCCATCCATGTCTTCACGAACGGGAAGGAAATGGGCTACCTTGGATAGGCGGTCAATGACGACCTAGATGGCATTATTGCCCTTTTGTGATCTTGGAAAGCCGGTAATGAAATCCATACCAACTTCATCCCACTTTCACTCGGGGATGGCTATGGGGCGAAGGGTACCAGCTGGCCTTTGATGTTCAGCCTTCACCCGGCGACAGACGTCGCATTCAGCAACATACTCGACGATCTCGCGCTTCATGCAAGACCACCAGAATTGAGGGCGCAGATCTTGGTACATTTTGGTGCTACCCGGATGAATAGAGAGGGGTGACTCATGAGCTTCTGAGAGGATTAACTCTTTTGTATTCCCACTCTTGGGCACCACTAGACGGTCACCGAAATCGACAACACCATTGTCATCAACCGAGAAACAATTGGCCTTCCCATTAGCTATCTTCTCTTTGATCTCGAGGATTTCAGCATCATTTTGCTGGGCGGCCTTGATATCATCCTCGAGAGTGGATTTGATCTCGAGGTTTGCTAGATATCCGGAGGGGACAATCTCTAGATTTAACCGAGCAAATTCCTCGTGGAGAGCCGGTTGTGCCTTTTCAACCATCACGGTGTTACAATAGGCCTTGCGACTCAAAGCATCGGCCACGACATTGGCCTTGCCGGGCTGATAGTTGAGGGTCACATCATAGTATTTTATTAATTCCAACCATCTTCTCTGCCTCAAGTTCAGATCCGGCTGGGTGAAGAGATACTTCAGACTTTGATGATCAGAATAGATCTTGCAACGGTTGCCCAACAGGTAGGGCCTCCATTGCTTCAGAGCATGTACCACGGCAGCAAGCTCTAGATCATGAGTTGGATAATTTTTCTCATGTGGTTTGAGTTGACGAGAAGCATAAGCGACAACATGGCCTTCTTGCATCAAAACACAGCCCAAGCCTTGGAGTGATGCATCACAATAGACGACAAAGTCCTTGTCGGTGTCAGGAAGGACAAGCACCGGGGTGGTAGTGAGCTTGACCTTGAGAGTTTGGAAGCTCTCTTCAGCTTTGTCTGACCACACAAACTGTTTGTTTTTCTTGAGGAGGTCAGTCAGTGCCTTGGCTATTTTGGAAAAGCCCTCGATGAATCGGCGGTAATAACCCGCCAATCCAAGGAAGCTTCGGATATCTTTGACGGACTTGGGAGTTGGCCAGTCCAGGATTGCCTGAATCTTGTCTGGTATCACCGCCACTCCAGCAGCTGACAGCACATGGCCGAGAAAAATGAGCTCCTTTAGCCAAAACTCACACTTGGAGAACTTGGCATAGAGGCGGTGAACTCGAAGCTTGGTCAGGACAAGTCGAAGATGCTCAGCATGCTCTTCTTCGGTTTTGGAGTAGACAAGAATGTCATCGATATAAATTATGAAAAACTTGTCGAGGTACTCGTGGAAGATGGAGTTCATCAGCCTGAATGTGGCCGGAGCATTTGTGAGGCCAAAAGACATGACGATGTATTCATACAGGCCATAGCGAGTGGTGAAAGCCGTCTTCGGAATATCCTCCTTTCTGATTTTTATCTGATGGTAGCCTGACCTCAGATCCATCTTGGAGAATACCGTTGCACCAGCTAGATGATCGAATAGGTCAGTTATTCGAGGGATGGGATACTTGTTCTTGATGGTCACCGCATTCAAAGGGCGGTAATCAACAACCAGCTGAGGAACATTGGTATCCCTCTTCTTGACAAAGATGACCGGGCAGCCCCAAGGTGAGCTACTCGGCCGGATGAATTCCTTTTCTAGCAGCTCATCAAGTTGCTTCTTTAGTTCAGTTAGCTCTTCCGTTGGCATGCGGTAGGGCCTTTTGGAAACTGGGGCGGTTCCCGGAACCAACTCAATCACAAACTCCACGCTGCGATCAGGTGGCATGCCGGGCAATTCCTCCGGGAAAACATCGGGGAAATCACACACCACAGCAACTTCATGCATTTCTGGCGGGGTGGTTCCTTCTAGGAACCATAGACTGATCTCCGGAGATAGAGGAGTGGCTGTGGACGGAGTTGCAGAAGTTGGGGACTAGTAACGCACTTCCCCATAGCTTGGGTGGATCACTGTGACAGTCTTGGCAGCACAGTCCAGGTTGGCCTGATACTTGACTAACCAGTCCATGCCCAGAATAACATCCAGACCCTCTGACTTCAGGGCTATCAGTGAGAACGGAAAGGGTATTGCCCCTACAGAAATCTGAACCTCAGGAGATATCCAATTTGTATGCCAACTAGAGCTTGGGGTCTTGACCACTAACGGGGAGTCCATATTGGCAAATGGTATTTGATGGTTGTGTGCATATGATATGGATATGAATGAATGCGATGCTCCAGAATCAAATAATACTGAAGCTGGATATGCATTGATTCGAAGTGTACCCATGAGAACTCCAGGGTCCTCCTCAACTCCTTCAGCCGAGACGTGGTTCAGGCAGCCACGGCTGACGGTCATGGCCTTGGCGGCTAATGTAGAGGGAGCCGGTGCAGGTGCTGCGGTAGTCGGTGCATTCTGGGGGCACTCCCTGGAGTAGTGCCCCGGCTGGCCACAAGCGAAGCAAGTGAGCCTCGGTGGTGGTGGAGGCAGCTGAGGGCGGAAGCCACTTCCAGCCGCACCCAAGGTCGAGGTAGCTGGGCGAGGCGGAGGTGGCCTGAACCCTGAAGGCCTTGGCACGAAGGGTGCACGAGGCACAACGCTGAAGGGCACAAAAACCTGTGCTTCTTGCCCTCCGAGGAAGAGGAGCTCTGGTTGTCAATGGGAGCTGGCCTCTTGGAAGCCTCCAGCTCCTTCCTACCCTGCTCCATAGTAAGAGCCTGGTTGTAGAGCTCCTGGTAGGACTGGAACTTGAAGGGTAGGAGCTCGTATCGGAGGCGAGGTGCGAGCCCCTTGCGGAAGAGGTATTGCTTGTCCCGAGGGGCATAACGAGAGAGGTGGTTGAACTCACGCCCATAGGACTGGATGTCCATGCGTCCCTGGGTCAAGTCCAGGAACTCCCTCCTCTTGAGGTCCATGATGGGCTTGGGGATGTACGCCGCACGGAAAGCGGCGTGGAAATCCGCCCAAGTGAAGACATGGCCCGCGTCAAACATTGACACGTGGCTCTCCCACCAGGAGCGGCGGCTCCATTCAGCAGGTAGGTGGCGAAGTTGACCTGTTCCGCCACCGAAACGTGCAGAGCGGCAAACTTGCGCTCAAGAGCCCGGAGCTAATCATCCGCATCAAGCGGCTCCTTAGCTTCGGTGAAGGTAGGAGGTTGGGACCGCAATAACTCGGTGAGAGTGGTGCAGTCGTTGTTCCTCCTTGCCCCTTGCTGCACTAACTGCTCGAGCAGATGCTCGTTGCGCAGGCGGTTTTGCTCAATGGCCATCAGAACCTCCGCCATTGAGGGTGGCGGCGGTGCATCAGGATTGCCTTGTTCCCCACGATGGGTAGGAGCCATTCTGAAGATTTGGAACAAGGACATAGTTAGTAACCAAATTCCGACAGATAGGATAGATCATTAGAGTCCTTGCAGATGTAGAGATTTAAGATGCATTAACACAAAGACAGATTTAG
Source organism: Puccinellia tenuiflora (assembly GCA_012064385.1). Classification (NCBI taxonomy): domain Eukaryota; kingdom Viridiplantae; phylum Streptophyta; class Magnoliopsida; order Poales; family Poaceae; genus Puccinellia; species Puccinellia tenuiflora. The sequence goes on along the minus strand of QRDG01000320.1, from coordinate 503,342 downwards.
GCAACCACGGTGACATCACGTCATCGCGGCGATAGCAATTGGATACAACGGACTCAAGACATAACTGGACGGTAAGAACCCAAACCCCGAGAACCTAAACTTGACACCAAGCTTAAAACAAATAGAGGTAAGAATCAGAGTAGAGCGAGTTGGATGAGGAGTAAAAAGAATCCTAAGAATGTTTTCACACACTGCAAGAAATATGCTGACTGGTGACTCTCAATTTTGGTCACTAAAAAGTCACAAAGTTCCATTCATGACCCCTCTATGACCAAAAACCGATGGTCACATACCGAGCGACTAAAACGGTCGATCATGACCTTTCCAGTGAAATGGTCATAATTGTCTATGACCAAATTAGAGGGTCATAACATTTATGACCAATCATTTTGGTCATTGGCTGTCTGACCAGTCCACGTCAGATCCTACGTGGCCAATCCTACGTGGCAAAATTGTGACGAAATTAAAAGGTCACAGATCTGAATCAGCCCAATCCACAATGGTCATCCACATGGGCCAAGCCCAACAGGCTAAGACCAACATTTCAGCCACTTTATTTGATGGGTCGTGGCATTTTAACAACATATTCCATTCTACTGAATTTGGCCTTTTCAGGTCCATTTCTTTTTTTATTTCGGAAATTTGGTTTATACTAATTTCAAAAGAAAATCCAATACTTGGGCTGATGCCTTTTTTCAGCCCAATTATTTCGTGAAAAATGTTTTTATCATTCAAAGTGTTTGGGCCCAGTGACATACATCTAGCACTATTTCAAATCATATCAGGGAAACACCAGGTCGAATTCAAATCATCCATCATGTCACATCACATAACACATCTCACAGGTTCACATAACATGACAAATCATCTCAATAATACAACATTTCCTTACTCAAGAATATAATACATGAACAGAGGTAATACACACTAAGACATCAATGACTTCATTGCTCTCTCTGATGTGATATGATCCAGCTTCGACAACTTGCCATCCTACAAAAATATTATATTGCACAAGAATGGATCAAGAGGAAGGAATCAGAAAAACAGGCTCCAATCAACAAGCATACAATTGTAAAGATCAGTATTAGATGGAGATAAGTATTACCTTTAATTCATCACATGATAAGGAATGCATCAAATTCTTATATAAGAAAGCTGTACCAGAACTCGGAAGTGTTATTTGAACCTCTTTTTGGCTATGTAACAGTCTGCTAGTCCTACAATTGACATTTTTCCCATTCATTCCTTCATTAGTTTTAGCAATCAAAGTTGAGATGTAATTTTCTTCACTAGTTCTGGGTTTTACACATGAATGGCAATGTAACGGGTAACTATGTAACGCGGAAGTTCACTAGTTCCGCGTATCACACTTGAGATGTAAAACATTATAACAGTGTCGCATACTCAGATAATGCATTTAGCAAAGAAGACAACTACATTCAATTTAAAATAGGTCTATTTTCACCACACAAGCAGTTTGGACATTTGCATTGAACATTTGAACTACATACAATCTCTTCGACCAAAATAAAGAGCAAACCAAGAAGCTTCGGGCATCTTCACAAAATAAAAATATAGAGCAGAAAGTCGCAACCTTATTACCTTCAGGCTGGTGGCACATCAGATCAACAGACTGTCGTAACCTGCATATACAACAACCTTGTATCATCCAGTGAACGAGAACAAAGGGACAACGACAGCATGGAAAAACATATACCAATTGGTAAAATGGGAACAAAGATGGATCTGGGTGGAAGGTAGATACTTGCCTTCGGTGCGAGCCCGTGGGGCAACGGGGTCATTGGTAGCGAGGCAGCGGGGGTTCTTCGCCTCCGTCGCGTCCACCTTGGTCACCTTCGGGGAGGAGAACTGGTCCGCATCATCATTCACGCTGGCCATTGCAGGTACTCTTCAATGTAGAAGTCCACCATGCGCTCCAGCCAGCAACGGTGAGGAAGACCTAGCCGGAGAGGATCTGGTCAAGAAGTACACATGAGAAACCTGGGGGTCAGTAATAACAGTATGCACCTAGCACAATTAGAAAAGCTCATGATGTAATGAAAATAAGAACTTGGAACCTGGGATACAAATTGATCTTAAAAATGAATATTGTAAATCTCCATGTTTAACAGCAAGAATATGAGAATAACCTAGTTGCTAATTTAACAGTTGACAATGCTTATGTGAAGTTAGTGCTAATTATGGTGTAAATCTCAACAAATATCATCTAAAATTCAGTTAAGCTGTTTAATCAATAAGCACCTACAAGCATCAATTGCATTTTTCAAGCATGTTAGTACAATGCAGACCGAGAGATGCATGTAAATCTCATGCATGACATGCAATGTCTCGACTTTAGGAAAGCATTTCTGGAAGTAAATATCACCTAAATGTAACTGATATAGTGCAAGTAAATATCACCTGATAAGGTATATATGCTCAATAGGCAGGGCTGGACTAAATCAACACAAACAAATTGAACTTTTTAATTCAAGCAATAATTATCAAATGCATGCATCAATAGTTCAACTTGTGATGAGGACTTGAGTCAACGCCATATATTGGAATTGGCAGTAATTTATGTTTCATAGAGTTTATATATACATTGTCCATTAGTTGATGAGGATTGATGCAATGCATGGTGGCTTGGCAACCATAGTCCAACAAATGCTAGTAATTCCATCGTATCACTGGTTTGATGGAATGCATCTGACTGGTTTGTTTTAGTAGTTCAGGCACAGCAGTGTAAACTCACACAAATTCTAGCAAATCCATCATATCAAGGACTATGTTTTATCAGGTTCATATGTATGGCTTAAGATAATTCGTATACTAATCACTACTGGAGTTCCCAACTCAATTGACTTACAGAATCCGCAGTGAGCATAGCCAATTACTCATGTAGATGTACTAACCTCGTGGCTGACAGAGATGGTGGTTACGACGTCGAGTAAGCTGGTCCCGACCATAGAGAAAGATCGACAACAGATCCATGCGAGGCTCCAACTCCTGCCCGTCCGGTCCACCCTCCAATCTGTGGGTATCTGCAAGAAGATAAAGAGGGAGATTGAGCGAGTCAATCCGAGAGAGAGAGGGAGAGGGGAGAGAGAGGGGAGAGGGGGAGCAGTGACGCCGGCAGCAGCATGCGAGGTGGACGACGGCCTCCGACGCTCGAGTCAGCGCCGTTGCTGTCCTGAAGGCCGGCGTGTAGCGCCGCCATCGCGAACCCTAGGCGGGCCACGCGCGCGCCGCAGCGGCCAGGTCGACGGAACGACACGCATTGAAGCGCGCACGCACATGCCGGCGAGCAGGCCAGCCGTGACGCGTGGCTCCTGGGCGGCGGCAAATCTCTCGTCGGTGGAGCAGGGGTGGCGGCGCTCGATCTGGGTCGGGAGGTCGAACATGAGGGGATGGGGCGGAGGAGAGGAGGGGCGGATGGAAGAGGAGAGCGGACGTGGCTAGTGGAGGAGGGGTGGCGGCGGCGGAAAACTGGATCGGGGAGAGGGAGAGAGGCTGAGAGGGGAGAGAGCGAGGAAGGGGACGGGATCGGTGTGGAGAACTGGAGATAGGGTTTTCCGGGGGGGGGGGGCGACGTCTGCTTTTATTCCAGACGAGCGTGCTCCCGCTCGTCGGATCAGTGTCCGACGGCTGCCGGTGATCCTGCTGTCCAATGGGCTGGGTCATATTCGGGGATCAGCGGAGTAAGAGCTGGGCTGAGCAAGTTTCGGCCCATTTCAGCAGAATAGTTATGACAGAAAAAAAATTGATTACTATATTTTGAAAACGTATAAACTCAACGAATAAAGTAGCATAAAAAGTAAATACACAAGTCATGTCCATATGTGCACAAGCTTGTATCTTGAAATGAAGAATAATGTTGTCGAAGTCTCGAAGAAAATTTAGATTTTCTTTATACAAAAAATCATTTTTCATTTTCAAGGTGCAGAATTTTTTTTTTGTGAAGCACCTACCAACAATATGTTGCAAAATTGGACCTCGCCAATTTAAAAAAATATTATACCACATTTTATGTGCGAAAAACAAAATGGTTATGTTTCAAAGGTTTTCGTACAAGTCTCATAAAAAGACAAATTACTACCGATTCAGTTGGAACAGGGTCAAATTCTGAGAAGGGGTTTTGAGAAAAACTTCTATACCGCATGTTTGTTATTTTTTCTATGTGTTAGGTCACATAAAAGGATGCCACGTGAAGGTTTCCCCTTTTTTTTAATTAGTTGTGCCCAACCCTAACCCTTAACCATGACCATAAACCCTAAATCTAAACCTGACCGTAACTTCGTTCCAACAAAAAGTGTCAAAGATCTCTAAACAAAATACATATTGTGGAACTAAAAGTGATTTTTACAAAAACTCATGACCAAACTATGCGAGACTTGTAGTTCAAATCGCACCCACTTCCAGTGAAATCGGCAGGAACTTCTACAAAATGTTAGAAATACCTACGGATGTATTTATATTAAAACCTAGGGTGCTATGTATGACAATTAACTTGAAAAAGTGTTCACAGAAATGAGCTATCATGAACGAAGATTCATGGCTTTTAGGGCAAATGACCAATGTTATGGCCACATTCATTGCATAGTTTCTTCAAATGACCTCATATTGCGCACAAACGTGCATCTTGAAACCACGAACAATGTTGCCGAAGAAAGTTTTTATTTCCCTTGCATAAAAATAATTTTTTTCATTTTCGGAGTGCAAAAATGAGTTTTTTTGTGAAGCACATACCAAAAATAAGTTGCAAAATGGGAGCACTACATTTTTAAAATTATTAGACCACATTTTATGTACAAATAACCAAATATCTTCCTCTTAAAAGGTTTCAATCCACCTCTTTTGAAAAAAACAAAATTCTGCCGATTCAGCTGAAAGCGGGTCAAATTTGAACTACAGGTGCCTCGTAGTTTTCTCGTGGATTTTCATAAAAATTAGTTTTAGATACAAAACTAGCTATTTCATCAGAGATACACCAAGAGTTTGGCAAGGTTCAACCCCTAGCTACGAACGGTCAAGTCCGTCGTTTAGACCGTATTTTGAAACAGGTAGAAAGAATTCAAAAAAATTCAAAAAAATGGAAAACCTTCTCATTGATTCATTACATGTGACCTAGTTACCATAAAAAAATATAAACTAGGAATACGATAATTAACTTGAAAAAGTGTTCACAGAAATGAGCTATCATGAACGAAGATTCATGGCTTTTAGGGCAAATGACCAATGTTATGGCCACATTCATTGCATAGTTTCTTCAAATGACCTCATATTGCGCACAAACGTGCATCTTGAAACCACGAACAATGTTGCCGAAGAAAGTTTTTATTTCCCTTGCATAAAAATAATTTTTTTCATTTTCGGAGTGCAAAAAATGAGTTTTTTTGTGAAGCACATACCAAAATTATGTTGCAAAATGGGAGCACTACATTTTTTAAAATTATTAGACCACATTTTATGTACAAATAACCAAATATCTGCCTCTTAAAAGGTTTCAATCCACCTCTTTTGAAAAAGACAAAATTCTGCCGATTCAGATGAAAGCGGGTCAAATTTGAACTACAGGTGCCTCGTAGTTTTCTCGTGGATTTTCATAAAAATTAGTTTTAGATACAAAAGTAGCTATTCATCAGAGATACACCAAGAGTTTGGCAAGGTTCAACCCCTAGCTACGAACGGTCATGTCCGTCGTTTAGACCGTATTTTGAAACAGGTAGAAAGAATTCAAAAAAATTCAAAAAAAATGGAAACCTTCTCATTGAGTCATTAAATGTGACCTAGTTACCAGAAAAAAATATAAACTTGGAATACGATAATTAACTTGAAAAGTGTTCACATAAATGAGCTATCATGAACGAAGATTCATGGCTTTTAGGGCAAATGACCAATGTTACGGCCACATTCATTGCATAGTTTCTTCAAATGACCTCATATTGCGCACAAACGTGCATCTTGAAACAACGAACAATGTTGCCGAAGAAAGTTTTTATTTCCCTTGTATAAAAATAATTTTTTTCATTTTCGGAGTGCAAAAAATGAGTTTTTTTGTGAAGCACATACCAAAATATGTTGCAAAATGGGAGCACTACATTTTTTAAAATTATTAGACCACATTTTATGTACAAATAACCAAATATCTGCCTCTTAAAAGGTTTCAATCCACCTCTTTTGAAAAAGACAAAATTCTGCCGATTCAGATGAAAGCGGGTCAAATTTGGACTACAGGTGCCTCGTAGTTTTCTATTAGATTTTCATAAAAATTAGTTTTAGATACAAAAGTAGCTATTTCATCAGAGATACACCAAGAGTTTGGCAAGGTTCAACCCCTAGCTACGAACGGTCATGTCCGCCGTTTTGACCGTATTTTGAAACAGGCATAAAGAATTCAAAAAAAATCAAAAAAATGGAAAACCTTCTCATTGAGTCATTACATGTGACCTAGTTACCAGAAAAAATATAAAATTGGAATACAACAATTAACTTGAAAAAGTGTTCACAGAAATGAGCTATCATGAACGAAGATTCATGGCTTTTAGGGCAAATGACCAATGTTATGGCCACATTCATTGCATAGTTTCTTCAAATGACCTCATATTGCGCACAAACATGCATCTTGAAACCACGAACAATGTTGCCGAAGAAAGTTTTTATTTCCCTTGCATAAAAATAATTTTTTTCATTTTCGGAGTGCAAAAAATGAGTTTTTTTGTGAAGCACATACCAAAAATATGTTGCAAAATGGGAGCACTACATTTTTTAAAATTATTAGACCACATTTTATGTACAAATAACCAAATATCTGCCTCTCAAAAGGTTTCAATCCACCTCTTTTGAAAAGAAAAAATTCTGCCGATTCAGGTGAAAGCGGGTCAAATTTGAACTACAGGTGTCTCGTAGTTTCTAGTGGATTTTCATAAAAATTAGTTTTATATACAAAAGTAGTTATTTCATCAGAGATACACCAAGAGTTTGCCAAGGTTCAACCCCTAGCTACGAACGGTCATGTCCGCCGTTTTGACCGTATTTTGAAACAGGCATAAAGAATTCAAAAAAATGTAAAACCTTCTCATTGAGTCATTACATGTGACCTAGTTACCAGAAAAAAATATAAACTTGGAATACGGCAAATATCTTGAAAAAGTGTTCTCAGAAATGAGCTACCATGAACGAAGATTCATGACTTTCACGCCAAATGACGAATGTTATGATGACATTCATGGCATAGTTTGTTTAAATATGTCAATATTATACACAAGGGTGCATCTTGGAATGTAGAACAATGTTGCCGAAGAAAGTTTCACTCTCTTTGAACACAAAAAACCATTTTTCATTTTCCGAGTGCCGAAAATGGGTTGTTTTGTGAAGCAACAACCAAAAAAATGTTATCAAATTGGATCACACCAATTTTATAAAATATTATACAATATTTGATATACAAATAATCAGATATTTGTGTGTCAAGGTTTCCATACACGTCTAGTCAAAAAGACAAATTTCTGCCGATTCGGTTGGAACCGGGTCAAATTTGAACTACAACTGACTCGTAGTTTGCTCGTTATTTTTTGAAAAAATAATTTTTAGATACACAACTATCTATTTCATCAGAGATACACGAATAGTTTCGCAAGATTCGACCCCTAGCTAAGAACGGTCGTGTCGTCAATTTTGACCACACATTGAAATCAGCATAAAAAATTCACAAAAAATCAAAATAATGGAAATCCTTCGCAATGTGTCATTATATGTGACCTAGTTTTGAGTAAAAAATTTAAAATTGGAATACGGTAAATATCTTGAAAAAGTGTTCTCAGAAATGAGCTACCATGAACGAAGATTCATGACTTTCAGACCAAATGACGAATGTTATGATGACACTCATGGCATAGTTTGTTTAAATATGTCCATATTATACACAAGGGTGCATCTTGGAATGTAGAACAATGTTGCCGAAGAAAGTTTTAACTCTCTTTGAACACAAAAACCATTTTTCATTTTCCGAGTGTCGAAAATGGGTTGTTTTTTGAAGCAACGACCAAAAAAATGTTATCAAATTGGATCACACCAATTTTATAAAATATTATACAATATTTTATATACAAATAATCAGATATTTGTGTGTCAAAGGTTTCCATACACGTCTCGTCAAAAAGACAAATTTCTGCCGATTCGGTTGGAACCGGGTCAAATTTGAACTACAACTGACTCGTAGTTTGCTCGTTATTTTTTGAAAAAATAATTTTTAGATACACAACTATCTATTTCATCAGAGATACACGAATAGTTTCGCAAGATTCGACCCCTAGCTAAGAACGGTCGTGCCGTCAATTTTGACCACATATTGAAATCGGCATAAAAATTTCACAAAAAATCAAAATAATGGAAATCCTTCGCAATGTGTCATTATATGTGACCTAGTTTTGAGTAAAAAATTAAAATTGGAATACGGTAAATATCTTGAAAAAGTGTTCTCAGAAATGAGCTACCATGAACGAAGATTCATGACTTTCAGACCAAATGACGAATGTTATGATGACACTCATGGCATAGTTTGTTTAAATATGTCCATATTATACACAAGGGTGCATCTTGGAATGTAGAACAATGTTGCCAAAGAAAGTTTTCACTCTCTTTGAACAAAAAAGCCATTTTCATTTTCCGAGTGCCGAAAATGGGTTGTTTTGTGAAGCACCTACCAGAAATATGTTATCAAATTGGATCACACCAATTTTATAAAATATTATACCATATTTGATATACAAATAATCAGATATTTGTGTGTCAAAGGTTTCCATACAAGTCTCGTCAAAAAGACAAATTTCTGCCGATTCGGATGGAACCGGGTCAAATTTGAACTACAACTGACTCGTAGTTTGCTCGTTATTTTTTGAAAAAATAATTTTTAGATACACAACTATCTATTTCATCAGAGATACACGAATAGTTTCGCAAGATTCGACCCCTAGCTAAGAACGGTTTGTGACGTCAATTTGACCACATATTGAAATCGGCATAAAAAATTCACAAAAAATCAAAATAATGGAAATCCTTCGCAATGTGTCATTATATGTGACCTAGTTTTGAGGAAAATAATAAGCTTGGAATACGGAAAATATCTTGAAAAAGTGTTCTCTGAAATGAGCTACCATGATTGAATGTTTTTATCTTGCATTTGAATTTAGAAGAATAATCCCAAATTTAGTTCATTTTTTCAATACCCTATATAAATTGATATATAAGCTTATGGGTATTTTATTTTATTTTGACTAAAAAAAGTCCCTGGTATTCTAGAATGATAAAGGACATCTTGACAAAATATTCAAAATTTATTGGTTCAAATTGGATATCAAAATCGAAAGTTATAAAAGAAAATAGAAAGGAAAGAAGAAAAAAACAGTCAGCGGCCCAACCCAGCAGCACAGCTAAAGCCGGCCGGCCGGCCCACTCAGAGAGGCCCACCCGGCTTAGAGAAAAGAAAAAAAATGGCCTCGTCCCAGACTCCCAGAAGGCCCAAGCCCAGTCGAATCTCGACTTGGATAAGTAGTGTGTTGCGGGACACCTTGACACGACTATGGTTGTAGTCCGGTGGTTGGGTTACCTTGCATGCGCGCGGTTGAGGCATGTGGTTGTGGGTTCGAGCCCTCCCGCCTGCACCTTTTTATCAGATTAATTCTGTCAGCGGGGCCGACATGGGACCCACGTCGGTGGGGTGCACAAGTCAGATCAGTGCTGGGTCCCACACGTCAGTGACACTTCTAGAATTTGCAATGACATGTGGCCCTGCA